>BQNB010045552.1:0-44210 GCA_026074375.1 Tanacetum coccineum
ATTTAGCTTAATTGCTTTTTGTATTTGCTTATTTAGAGTTAGTTTAGCTTATTTGATTTGTCTTAAGTTTATTTCAGCTCTATTGTGTCTTAGTGTAGAAGTTTTAAGTGTTTTTGCCATTTCTAGCTTTTATTTTTGTTCCAGCTTATTCTCTTTGCTACTTTTATGTGCTTTTGCTTATTTTTATCAGTTTTAGTGCCAAATCATTCCTTGTGACATTCAAACACAAATCATCAATCGTCTTGCGATTCTCCATCTCTAGCCTCGTTGGGACATAACGACCCGGAGTTTCTCTATACTGCTTCCGGTTTTCTTGGTCTCGCGGATTCTGACCCTTTGTTGTATTTATATTATATATTGATAGCTTTTAAGGAGTAAGTTTTGGCGAGTCAAACCCCAAGTCTTGCCTATACTACACTACAACGATTAGGTGCACTGCCTAAGGAGTTGTAAAACTTCTCGTGTAGAATTCCTACAACGACCGCACATCAGGTAGAAAGAACCAAAGATGAAATAAGTACACGCCCCCGTGAAATCCAACTTCAATCTCAGATAAGTTGTTGGGAATTATATTTGAGTTGATACGACAAAACATATGAAAGATGAAGGACTTAAAAGACAAAGGAGGAATTCTTCAAAAGATGGAAGATTACAGAAGATTTCCTAGAATATAATTATAAAAGTTAGGAAGATTTGTTTATTTACTAATACTTATCCTTTGTAAACCTAATATCTCTATTATATAAAGAGATATACGTCGTGTTATTTTCTGTGTGTCAAAGATGTAAACACCAGAAAAGTGTGTGTGTGTTCTAGGCTTCAAGTTCTCTAAGGAGACGCCTAGGTTTGGTTGGTTTAGCCTCAAGGATCTTTGATTCCTTGTCATAGTTTAGATAACACGTTCTACCATTGATCAAGGTAGAATTGAGGCTTATAGTAGTCATGTATCATAGAAGATAATGATGAAACCTTGTTAGAGTAACATTGATTTGTTCTTATTCTGCTATATTTTATTATCATTGTTATTTATCCTAGATATAGATCTAAACAATCTGAGCTTACAACGATTCTTTAATCTTCACAATTGGTATCAGAGCGTCGTGGCTCTCAATCTAGGATCAACAAGGAGTTTTATGTCGAATTTATGAAAGAACAAGGTTCGAAAATTTTCTGTTTTTGTTTTTATGCTAATTTGTGACGGATTCGTGACAGCTTTGTGACACTAAAAAGCGTCGTCTAGATACTTAAAAAAAAGAATCCTTAACAGTGATTATAATGGCTGAAGATCGTGGCACATGTAGCTTGTATTCATTCGTGGTGTTTGATTTATTGCAATTTACACAAAGGCGTCAGCAGCAGGTATACACGTAACCCTAAGTATGTTGATTAAGGTTACTGGTGGTATGAAGATTGTCGACTAGGTTTTACCTCAATGAAACCCTACTGATGATTTGTTATACGTCGACTAATGGTGATGCCTAAGGGTTGGGTTTTCTTTTGTTGGGCATATCACTTCTCAACTGATTGTTGTCTTCATGATGTTGTGTGAAGTTCTTTGTGGCAAAAAGGAGGATGGTGGATACGAGAGTTAGTTGCGAGTTTGTTTTGCCATCAATTTGCCATTTGCGTAATTGGTTGTGTAATTGAAACAGTTCTCATGTGCCAAATGGGAACTTAATATTGCTCTGTTAATTCATTGGTAGTATGCCAAAGTTAATCATTACTATGCTCGAAATAGTGTCTTGTGGGTTTTTTATATTATCTGTTGTTATATGCGATAGCTATATGCCATCAATGGTGACTAAGCATTTTGCAAATGGATGTGTTTTATCATGTTGGTCTGATTGTGGGTTTATTATTGTGTTTCATGATGTTGTGTGAAGTTACTGGCAACAAGGAGGATACGAGTTTGTATTGCCATGGTTTGTGATTAAAATCGCTCAATGTGCAAGGTAACTTAATACTGCTCTTTAATTCTTAGTACTGCCAAAGTAATCATTACTACTGCTCGAATCGTATTTATGCTGCTAGCAATGAAGAATATTAGTACTGCATGGGTATATTGGTTAGTACTAGGGGTGTCAAATGGGTCAACCCGACCCGACCCGAACCCGATAAGGCCTTATAGGGTCGGGTTGATTCGGGTCAAACTTAGCTTATCGGGTTTATCGGGTCAACTCGATAAACCCGATAGTGTTATAGGGTCAGGTTAGGGTCTTTATTAGTTTGTTATCGGGTTGACCCGACAACCCGATAAGTTATAATGACATATTTAAAAATTATAAATTTTAAACTAAACTCATTTGTTACATTCTGTTAGTGGCAAATTCTAATAAGTATGGCAGGTGATCTCAAATTCTCAATATGTACATACCATACTATATTGATTATATCATAAAAGTTCTTAAACTCTCTTCACGAATCACTATGATTTATCAACGTAAAAGCAAGTGAAAACAGACCAATCTCTATGATTTATCAGGAGTGCGTGACTACAAGTAATAGTAGGAAATAATTATGTTTATTGTTATCAATGTCAATCACACTCGTAGCATAAATTACTGGAGGATGTTACAAAAGGTATAACAGCTAACGAAAACTACTACTGTGAAAAAGAACTTGTGTCTCCTGTGGCCAAATTTAGAGATAACTACCCAAAAAAGGTTTAATGAATCCCTTGTTTATGCAAAATTTAACTTAAAGAGCTAACAAAGATCATTGGTTCACCTCGTTTAGAAGATAGACAGATTAGATAGATCTACTGAAAAATAAACCAGATAATACTGAAAGTACTGAACTTCACATACTTCACTTGCTAACAATTTTGGATCGGCTACCTAAATAAATGATACATAACTATTCATAACGTGCCGTAAACTTTTATGGCTATTAAAGATTACACTGATCAATTTAAAAGTCACAAACCAAATTGTCCATATGCGTCACTATGCTTTTCTTTTACATGTTCAACCCGATAACAACCCGACAACCCAATCAACCCGACCCGTTTTGACCCGATAAGTGATAACCCGATATATTATAGGGTCAGGTTAGGGTCAATATTTGAGACACTAAAACCCGACTCAACCCGACACGTTCAACCCGATAACCCAACAACCCGACCCGATAACACTCCTAGTTAGTACTGCCCAGGTGCTTGTTTGTACTACCAAGCTTCAAATTGTTCATTTATACTGCTTGGTTTAAGGGGAAGTGTTAATACTGTTTGATGCTCATTAACACTACTAAGGTATTTGTTTATACTACGGTTAGCATTATGATTATACTGCTAAGATGATTTAGTACTGGTAGAAGACATTAGTACTGGTAGAGTTAGTACTCCTTGACGAGAAGAATTAGTACTGCTCATATTGTCTTAATACTGTTGGCAACAAGAATTAATACTGCCAGCTTTGTCCGATATTGGACAGTTCATGGTTTTGGTTTTGGTGTTCTATTTGGAATTTGGTTTTTGGATTTTGTTTTATTTGTTCTTAAACGTTTTAAAAGGCTCGTATTTGGATTTATTGGATTAATTGGTTACGAAGAAGATTGTTTATCACCTATTTGAAGTTGAAGTGGAATTACTCGGGTATGTGTTTTATCATACCTTTTAGCAGGAGGTAACTTGTTTGTGTTTTCAATGTTGTGACGAAGACTTGACGAATCTAGAAAAGGTGTTCGATCTACAAACTTATGGTGCCCAATGCTCACATTTGCTATCAATTTAAGGAGTTACATTGTTATGCTCAGTGTCTCATATAGTTGAGGATTTTGTCAAGAGGTTGCGATCTACTTATACTTTGGTCTTGGTATGAGTTTGACGTCACGTGGATAGTACAAGATATAAGACACATTTTTGGGTTGTTCTACTTCAGCATCAAGTTCGTTATACCTAGTTTTCTTCATCAGTAATCATTACATAGAGCCTACAAAATTGAAGATTTAAGAAATGGTTAACATATGGGTTTCAGGGGAAGCTTATGGTTAAAATGTTTAACCATTTACATGCACCACATGAGGTGAATGTTTTTACTACTGCTAGTCATTATTACTACTGCTAGTTTAAGTTTTTACTGCTCAAGTTCATTTATCTTAAGGCGCGTCATAGAGGGTAATTTGAGTTGTTAGAAGGCTGGATTAGAAGTATGATAGTGGTGTGTGGTTGTCAAAATCAAAGTTGCATACTTTAGTCCCCTATTTGATTATGACAAAAAAAGGGAAGAAGATTTAAAAAAAGATATGCAACTTACAGATCCTTGGTGAAATGGCATGGAACGCATAATTCTTCATATATACATAACTTCATGGAAGTTTGTGCTTATATTGGTTTTTGTATTATAAAATAGGGGAAGATTGTTAGGAAATATAATTTGAGTTGATAAGAACAAACTATTGAAAGATGAAGGACTTAAAAGACAAAGGAGGAATTACTCAAAAAGGAAAGTTACAGAAGATTTCCTAGAAGATAATTATAAAATTTAGGAAGATTTGTTTATTTCCTAATACTTATCCTTTGTAAACCTAATATCTCTATTATATAAAGAGATATACGTCGTGTTATTTTCTGTGTGTCAAAGATGTAAACACCAGAAAAGTGTGTGTGTGTGTTCTAGGCGTCAAGTTCTCTGAGGAGACGCCTAGGTTTGGTTGGTTTAGCCTCAAGGATCTTTGATTCCTTGTTATATTTTAGATAACATGTTATACCATTGATCAAGGTAGAATTGAGGCTTGTAGTAATCATGTATCATAGAAGATAATAATAAAACCTTGTTAGAGTAACATTGATTTGTTCTTATTCTGCTACATTTTATTATCATTGTTATTTATCTTAGATGAGGTCTAAACAACCTCGAGCTATAAACGATCCAAGGTTTGGTTGGTTTAGCCTCAAGAATCTTTGATTCCTTGTTATAGTTTAGATAACACGTTCTACCTTTGATCAAGGTAGAATTGAGGCTTGCAGTAGTCATGTATCATAGAAGATAATGATGAAACCTTGTTAGAGTAACATTGATTTATTCTTATTCCACTGCATTTTATTATCATTGTTATTTATCCTAGATGAGGTCTAAACAACCTCGAGCTATAAACGATCCAAGAACTATCACGTGTTTAGTTCTATCATAAGTGATACCCAATCAACTACGTAATCACTTTTAATTACATATCAAATCTAGCCATTATAATTTAAGTTCCAATGATTCTTTATAAGAATTGATCCCGATCTCGTAAAATAATATTGTCACTTAGTCATTATAAACCCCGATTATAACCATTAACCATTACTTTGCAGAAAAGATAACTTATATCAAGTTATTTTTTAGTGCAACATATTCAAAAATCATTCCATATGACTGGGTACAAACAATTTACCAATTGTATTTCACTTATCAAGCCCATCAAGAGATAGTTAAAACCTGGCCCAACAAACCATGTATACCCGGTCCAATCATTACCCTAATCGGTAGGATATAAGTCACCCCTTATCCCTAATTTCACTCATACATTAACCCTAATCCAAATCATATGCCACCACCTAAACATTTTCTTCTAAAAAATGAGTTGCCAGATCTTCAATCCTTGGATAACTCAACAACAATAATCTAACCCCCATTTTCAATTAGTTATACCGATTCACATTCACAATCAAAGACATAAACCATCATCTCTTATCATCTACACATGAGAATCGATGCTGCCATACCGTGTATTGTTTATCCATTCAGAATCCAAATCAAAATACAAATAACATATACGGCTTAAACCCATGACCAATCACAACCCATTTGTTTATTTATGCTAAAGGTGACCGTGCATCAAAGAAGAGTATCAACGACTTCAAGATCTTGTTTAAAAAGGTCTCGGGTAGGTTTTGTATTGTTTTTCTTGTGTTTTCTTTGAACGAATCAAAGATAGACAATAACATAATTGTTATTTGACTATCTTTATTTTCAGATATATAAAAGAGAAGGTGTTAATCTTCTTATAGATTTGTGATGTAAAAGTGTTCAAAATCTGTAAAGATGTTAAAAGAACACCAAAATCTGTAAAGATGTTAAAAGAACACCAAAATCTGAGATCATTAATTTGTTTCTGTTTTGAGTCTTGATTCGAGTGGTGTTGTATAATGGAGGATGAGATTTAGGATTAGAAATGGATTTGTTGTTGGCATTTGGAGATGGTTGTAATTGGTTATGGTTATCGTTTAACATTTGGTCTTCATCTTCTTATCTTCTTCTTTGGCCTGACTCAGTTGAGTTAGTTAACTCGTTGACCGAGTTGACCCGGTCAACTCGGTAATTACCGAGTTAACTCGGCCTGAGTCTGGTTTGCATATTTCACTGAAATAAGCAAATCGTATTTCGCAGTGTTAAACCCCTGTCATATTTCGCAGAATAAAACACACTGCTTGTTTCGCACTATGAACTTGACCCTGTTTATTTCACACAATAAGGCACAATCTGCTTATTTCGCACAATGAAGAACAACCTGCTTATTTCGCAATTTAAAACGAACCTGCTTATTTCGCAAAATAAGCACCCTAAACCTGTATATTTCGCAGAAATAAGTCAAAAACATATTTTGCTTAACTTGTAAGTCTGCATATTTCGCTGCCTTATAAACCACTGCATATTTCGCAGTCTTCAAACAATTAATAAGCCCATAAATAAACTTTAAAATAAGTTGTTTGACAAATGATAGGCCACGAAAACCGTTTACAAATAAACTCAAAACAGTGTAGATAATGAAAGTTTGTGCTTTTAGTTGTTTGACCATAAAAGTGTGAGATTAAAAAACAAAACCCAGATCCGAGACCATACAACCCAAAGGAAATCACACCCTTTGACTACAAAAGTGATAATTTTGACAAGCACAAAATCCCACATCTTTGGACTGTTATGGACATAAAGATTGCATATAGGATAAATGATCACAAACCGACCATTAAAATGACAAAAGTGATGAAATCGTGACTGATTAGAGACCAATGGGACCATAAAAATCAAACCGACCCAAGAATGAAACCAAGGCTCGTGATACCAAATGTTAGATCTAAAGAATCATTGATCTCGGGGTCGGGGAGACTCAAACCACAAGATAGCCATTTCTAGAGAGAGAGTGTAGTGAGAGAAAGAAACATGTAAAATGAATAAAGAAGGAAAATGTTACAAGAGTCTCAACTCCACCATGGAATGCATGGAGGGGTATTTATAGTCCATACGCTTCTAAACTATAAAACATTGCCTATTCTAGTCCCTGCGTATGTGATGTGTATTTTATTTTAAAATATATTT
Source organism: Tanacetum coccineum (assembly GCA_026074375.1). Lineage (NCBI taxonomy): Eukaryota > Viridiplantae > Streptophyta > Magnoliopsida > Asterales > Asteraceae > Tanacetum > Tanacetum coccineum. The sequence goes on from BQNB010045552.1 coordinate 7,299, forward strand.
TGTTCAAGTTTTAAATTTATAAAACTCGATTCACCTGACAAACGCACTAACAGGCAGAGAACCCGATCGTTAGTAGTGTAGAGATGGTAAATCCGAGGTCGTCCCAAGAGCTAAGTGTCAATTAGTTTTAATTTGAATGGTCACATTTAAAAATGGTTTGAAGTTGATTTATGAAGATAAAAAGAAAGTAAATATGCGAAAAGTAAAAGTAGTAAAAGATATCAGGGAGAAAGGCGTGCTAGCCTAGCCATTTCATTACTACCGTTATAACTATGTTTTCATGTGCAATGTTACACCATGGTTTCATTAGTGGTTTCTAAAGTCGACATACCTGAATAAATATATTTAGTTTGTCCTATAATCCCTGCGATCCCGAATCCCCGAAAGTCACAAAGGTATGGCAACCAGGTCATAGTGATTAATCCCAACTATCCCAAGAACTAGTCTAATAACCTATACAGATTATTAACCCTCTCTAAAAGAATTCCCTATGCTTTTTAAGTATATTAAGTGATAGAGGCAGTAACTTGGTCAGTTTCTACACTAGGGATAGGGTTTCAAACCTACCCTAGTACCCTTGTTAATCCCATGTTCAACTGGCCATCTAATAACAGGATTAACATGATCTAAACCACCCGCAATACTACCAAAACCCAGGGGTACACGATAGTCAAAGGATATCCAACGAAACCATGATCTAACAGGAAACAAACATTATAACGATAGGAAATTCATGACTAAGCCAGCACTTGAAGTGCTTAGCCGCTCATAACAACAACAAAGCAAGAAATAAAAGTAATCTTGGATTGAAAACTCATAATTCTTAGAGATGCGGTTTATGAACGATTAAATACAAAAGTAAGATAAGTGTGATCTCCCTTGGACTTATAATGGAATTATACAAGTTGTGGAGGCCTTGGTCGCCCCTTGGAACTGTTGGAGAATGGTTGATGTTGAGGCCTTTATTTATAGATTTCGAATACTTTATGGCGTAACCTTTTAGGGGTTTACGCCGCAAACTGCTGACGCGTACTTTCCATGTTATAGGCTTAAAAGATGTTGCGACGTAATCAAGTGTTCATGTTACGCCATAATGTTGACTCGGATGACTCAGCCTTTCATAATAATAATGTTACGGTGTAAACCTTACGTGTGGTTACGCCGTAATGTCTCTAAATGACGTGTCTTGCCTTGAATAGTTTACGGCGTAACACTATCATAGGGGTTACGCCGTAATGTCTTGAAAGAATCCATATTATCTTTATTTTATTGTCCATTTCTCGTGTTTCTTGTCATATACTTGCATTATACCTGAAAACAACTAAATAACCGTAAATGTATCGAATTTAAGTATTTATAAAACAATTGCAAGTATTTTCGTGGGAAAATTGACACTAAAAAGTATCAAACACTTGACTTCTACTTGCCCTCAAGTAGACCTGTTAGAATAGTTTATAAAAAGATTTTTCTAATTTAACTCAAAGAAATGAATCTATAAAAGACTTATGCTAGAAACATCAAAGCCGAACACCTCATGAAAAGGGGATCAAAATTCACTCAACTCTCAACTAGTCTAAGTGTTCAGTTTCGGGGTGATCGCTCAACTGCACAATCATAGTATGTATTCTATCATAAGCTTGGGAAGTACACAGATCTGCACCAGTTAGAGTTAGGGTCTAAACAATTCTTAATGGAAACATGGGTGACATAACACATGTTTATTGGGTGATATAAAGGGTTAGGATAGACATGAGATACACATTTAATTGGTGTTAAGATAGAAACACAAAACAAATACTCCTATATAATCTAAGGTATCCATAACCAGTTATTGTCCATCCATAGTCCAAGTCTTCGAGTGCGAAAATCTGATCATATCATTAATATAGGTTAGCTAACAATGAGGTCTTGCGGAGCATGCTAACCCATTCTTCACTAGGTGGCTTATAGTTTCACCACCTTTATACATCGGATGGCTTATAGTTGCACCATCCCCAAAATCACTAGGTGGCTTATAGTTGCACCACCTTTTTAGTTAGTTGGTTTATAACACGTAACCAACATCAGGAGTTATATCACTAGGTGGCTTATAGTTGCACCACCTTTTTTTTACAATACTCCTGTATATAACGTATTACATATCCCCCATTTGAGATAAACAGTATTGAAAGTGATAATACCGAGGGGTCTTCCATGATCAAGATAATATATCATCAAAGTAAGTGCCAATCTTTAAACCATTTTCCTGAACCATGGACTTAGGTAGCCAGAAATTTCAACGCAAAGATAAATTTATACTACAAGGTTCGCTAAGGTGAAATGGTGTAACAAAACATATAATAATGGGCAAAAACATAGATTGGCTTAACGAGGGTGATCTAGGTATCTTGCACTAATGATGAGTGCAACAAAAGGGTTTTTAACACGGGAGGTCGACAAGTCAGTGTAACAAGTCGATAAACATACACATAATGGCTATTTGGGTAAATTCCTAAATGTTGCCTTCTCGAACCATCTATTCCTGCTAATCAATTAGGTCTCAAAATGATGTACATGCCAATTTCTAAAGTCTACAATACTACCGGCACACTCAATATTTTGGTGGATTTTTATTTAATGAGATGAAATCGAAACATCATGCTTAAACCTTACCAAGTAATAATAAGGGGTAATGTTCATTCAACAAAGATTAATTCTAGTTTAATAAGAAAAACATGTCAAAATTTTTTAAATTGGCACTATTTTTCAAAGAAAGCTAGGAAATCGAAAGCAAGAATAGGTCAAGTGATAATTCCACTCCCATCCCCCCACTTGTTTTGTACAATGTCCTTATTGTACATTAAGGAAATGAAATAAACAGGAAGAGTAGAATTAGAACAAGAAACACCCTTGAGCGTTGCTTCTGATCATATGAAATGTAATAAGCCGACGGAGAAATTCAGAAAATCTCTATCTTAAGCAAGCTCATTTTCCCCTATGATCACTAAAACAAACTAATAGCATAAAATCGTTCAATGATAACTATACAAGAAATACAAACCTAACTCACTTTCGTAGGAATCACGGTTGCATTTAGCATTTGCAACAAGCCTTTTAAACCACTTGGTGGCCTAAGTGGATGAGTGAAGTCTCGTGAGGGTTTCCAGAGAACATACCTACAAAGTTCATTTAGATATACAAGGTTTAGCAATGCGTTAAAACTTTATTTTAAGGTTTTGCAGAAAGATGCTACGGCGTAACTCCGATGGTTACGCCGTAATCATGTGGTATTTTAAAATTTTAGTTAATAAGTTTACGGCGTAACCATAATAAGGCTTACGCCGTAATCATGTGGTATTTTAGAATTTTAGTTAATAAGTTTACGGTGTAACCATGTATGTTACGCCGTAACTGCTGCTAAATCAGCAAAGCTACCACAAAATTACAGGTCGAGTCGGTCTTGAAAGTTGCCTCCTAGCTGCTGGAACCTGCAAAACAAAGTAAAACATGCAAACCAACTAATATATGGAAAATAAAATTTATTGATAAAAAGATGGGTTGTCTTCTGACAAGCACTTCTGTTTATTAACGAGTCTTTAAGTTAGACTCATGCCCACTTTACGTTTTGTCGTGGGCGTCTTCTCCTTGGTTCATTTCTTGTCGGATCATTTTTCTGAATCGTGATCCGTTCTCTCTTCCCAGAGACAAGGTATCTTTGCTTTCGTTGGTAACACAAATGAAGCTATTCCTATTATCAAACGAATATCTTGTTACTTCAAAGGTTTCCAAGTGAACCATAGGTGGATCATATTTCTTATCTCTATTTTCTTGTTTTTCATTCTCTTCTAACCAATAATCGTACCACCATTCCTTGGCCTTACCTAGGATTTTCTTACAGTTTTCCCATATCATTTCAAGAATATGGCCCTTTTTTCCAATTCCTAATTCATATTCATCGGCTAGTTACTCAATTTCCAGATCAAACACCCACTTATAATCATCAAAGCATCTTTCCATTGGGTCTTTGTCAGGATCCAATGCTTCTTCAAAACAATCGATGACCCAAGATTTCAACAAGGCCTTCTTTAATGATTCGTTCACATTTGTGTGCCCTACCTTAACCATTATCCATTCTCTAAAGGTGTAGTCTCTAGGCCTAGGTTTGTTATCATGTGAATTTTCTTTATACAATTGATGACAGCAAAAACCGAAATAAATTTTTAGAATCATCAAATAACCATTTCAAAGAAGCAAACAATGAACTGTCTAAGACTAATCAGTTGATGTTTAAAGACCTTAAGAAGTTCCAAGCGGAACTTGATAAGTATAACGATAAGAATTATGCGTCAAAGGTGGAAATTGATTGTACAAAAGCTAAAGGGGATTTAATGTCATACAAAATCGATTTTGAAACGTCATCTAATGCATATACTTGAAAAATAAATGATTTAAATCAAACGATTTTGGATATGAAAAAGGAACTTTTTGCACATCAAGAAACCATCTCCATAATGTCACAAGCAAAAGAGGCTCAGATTAAGCTTTACAAAACTTGTGAAGACAAAGAACTTGATAAAGTCATTGCTTTAGAAAACAAAGTCAAGGTTTTGAATGATATTGTATATAAAACCGGTCAATCTGTTCAAACAATTAATATGCTTAATCATAATTATAAAACGAGTTTTACAAAACCTGAGTTCCTCAAGAAAGCTAAAAGAGCGAATCCTCGTCTATATGATATAGGTTGCTATAATGATAATCTTGCGTTAATGTTAGCCCCTGAATCTGACGAAACGATTCGTCTTGACAAAGAAAGTCGATCAAAATTAAGCGATTTAATCAGACCGTTTGATTATGACCAGTTGAATAATCTTTATGATTTGTTCGTTCCATAACGGGGAAAAGTCACCTGAACAACACTATCTTCCAAGAACGTCAAAGATGAGTCATACATCTTCTAATAATGAATTTTCCAAAGGGTCTTTTCGTAAACAAACAACTTTGTTAGAAAAACGAATGGATGAATCCATTCCTTGGGATCAAAAGTATAAAATCTCTAAAGAACTTTTCAAGATTAAAAAGAGTGTTGACACGATTTTTGATGGAGTGGAACGTTGCAAACAAACAATCGCTAAAAGAACAGACTTTGGTAACATAGATCCTTTCATTCAAAACACAATCAAAGGAAATTTTTGCCCCCAAATTAGAAGAATAAATGCGGACTTAGAAAAATTTCACTTGTGTTTGAACGAGGAAATGGTTGCTGATTTGAGATACTTTAATTCTTTTGAACATGAAGTAGACACTCTCAAATCTCAACTGGAAACTCAAAAAACACAGTTTTTAAATGAAATCGACCGACTTTCAAAGGAATATTTCTATGTTGATCACATGAATGCAATACTTGGTTTGTACACTGATCTGGATAAAGTTACTAATTTGCAATGTGATTACTTGGAAACTTTAGAAAAATGTGAACAACTTGAAAAAGAGCTTTCAAAATGTAGAACAATGTCAAAGAGTTTTGAAGCACTTCGGAAACATGCGATTAACCTTGAACTTGATTTACAACAGTGCAAAGAAAAGATAAAAAATGACAAATCTTTCAAAGAAAATCAGTCAAACGTATTCTCGAAAGAACGTGAACATTATTTTGAAATTCAAGACTTGAAAGCTCAATTACAAGACAAAGGACTTACAATAAGTGAGTTAAAGAAACTCATAGAAAAGATGAAATGAAAATCTGTGGAAACTAAGTTTGAAAAATCATCGGTTATTCGACAACCGAATGCTTTTAAAAGTCAAAGACAATCAATTTTAGGTAAACCAACGATTTTTTAGATTCTCTTGGAAAGACAGATTTCTCAAAGTCAAAGTCAGTTACCATACAAAATGTGTCCCATAATTTTTCAAAACCAGTCACTACACAGATTTTGCCTTAGAATGTGTTGCCAATTTTCAAGAACACAAATATGATTGCACCAAGAATGTACAAAGTACACATAAAGCCTAATCAAACTAGAACACCATGGTTGCCTCAAGACATTAGGAAAACTAACAAACGCGTGTCTTTCTCTACATGAGTAATTCCCACTACTAGTGTTAGCAGACCACAGCTTAAGAGCAATCAACTGGAAGATAGAGTCATGTCTAATAATATTCAAGGGAAGAAGCAAGAAGTAGAAGACCACCATAGGAATTTTAAGTTTTCTAATAATAAAACGTTTGTAACTGCGTGTAATGACAGTTTGAATGCTAAGACCTCGAATGTTAACTTTGTCTGTGTTACTTGTAGAAAATATGTGCTGAATGACAATCATGATTTGTGTGTTCTACATTATATTAATGGCGTGAGTTCTAGGACTAGACAACCAATTGCGGTGCCTATTAGTACTAGAGAACCTAAGCATAATGTGAACCAATCTGTTGCAACATCCAGTAAGAAAACCGTTGCAACAGACTCCACTGTCAAGAAATCTAGAAACATAACTAGGAAGCTATATGAGCAAGTTAGTAAGACATGCAGTTGGTGGTATCCTAAGTATACACCACCCGGATACAATTGGAAACCTAAGTCTCAAATAGGAAATGTTAACCCAAACATTAGTATGCCTCTAGGAAATGCATCTAGAACTGCTAATATTTTGGAACATAAGACTCCTAGGTGTTCCACTGTGTCCAATACTCCATTGTCTTCTAATTCTTTTGCAGCTCGTAGAGATAATTCTATTCATCGTCGACTCTGGGTGCTCAAAGCACATGACCGGAAATCTCAAACTTCTAACTAATTTTGTGGAGAAATTTCTGGGAACGGTGAAGTTTGGAAATGATCAAATTGCACCAATTCTTGGTTATGGAGATCTGGTTCAAGGAACTATTACTATCAAACGGGTTTATTACGTCGAAGGGCTTAATCACAATTTATTCTCCGTTGGTCAATTCTGTGATGCGGATTTGGAAGTTGCTTTTCGGAAGTCTACATGTTATATCCGTGATTTGAAGGGAAATGATCTTCTCACAGGTTCTCGTGGCACAGATTTGTATTCCATTACTCTGCAAGACTCAACAACTCCCAATCCAATTTGCTTAATGGCTAAAGCAACATCGTCTCAAGCATGGTTATGGCATCGTCGTCTATCTCATTTAAACTTCGACACCATCAACTTGCTTTCAAAGAATAATATTGTGAATGGCCTTCCAAAGCTGAAATTCGTCAAAGATCATCTGTGTTCTTCTTGTGAGTTGGGGAAAGCAAAAAGAAAGTCTTTTCACACTAAGACTACCCCGAGCTCAAAAAGACGGTTACAACTTCTACACATGGACTTATGTGGTCCAATGCGGGTAGAAAGCATTAATGGAAAGAAATATGTTCTCGTAATTGTTGATGACTACTCCCGATATACCTGGACTCACTTCTTGAGGTCCAAAGACGAAACACCTGGAGTTCTCATTGATTTCCTCACACTTGTCCAAAGAGGACTTCATGCTCAAGTTACAACAGTTCGAACTGACAAAGGCACGGAATTTCTTAATAAAACTCTTCATGCATACTTTGCAAAAGAGGGAATAAGACACGAAACGTCAACTGCTCGAACACCTGAACAAAACGGCGTTGTCGAAAGACGGAACCGTACTCTTGTTGAGGCTGCTCGAACAATGCTAAACGCCGCTAAAGTTCCTTTGTTCTTCTGGGCTGAAGCAATTGCAACAACATGTTTTACTCAAAACCGTTCACTTGTAATTCCTCGACATGAGAAAACACCTTACCATATCATCAATGCCTGGAAACCGTCAGTTAAGTTCTTTTACATCTTTGGTTCTCTTTGCTATATCGTCAGAGATGGTGAAAATCTTGATAAAATGAAGGAAAAAGGTGATGCATGTATTTTTGTTGGGTATTCTACTCAGTCAAAGGCTTACAGGGTATTTAACAAGAGAACAAGAATAATAGTTGAAACAATTCATGTTAACTTTGACGAATTGCCTCAGATGGCGTCAGATCACGTTAGTTCTGACCCCGGTCCATAATGTTCGACAACGGTACTTGAACAAGAAATTTTAAGTCCCGATCCCTAAAGTTAAGAAAATGTTTCTCAAACCGCTGAGACAGGAACAACGTCAAATGAGCTAGAATTGCTATATAGTCCGATGTTCAGTAAATTACTCAATGGAACTTCTCATGTTGTGTTAAAGTCTTCTGTTGTAATATGCTCTTGATAATCCGATAAACATCAACACCATAACACAAACACACTTCTACAACAACCGATGTGAGGAAAATTTCACTTGTGTTTGAACGAGGAAATGGTTGCTGATTTGAGATACTTTAATTCTCTTGAACACCAGTAACTACAAGTCAAGCACCAACTCAAGTACCAACTGTCACTGCCACTGAGAACATTATTCAAGCAGAAACCAATAACGAAAATGCACAAGTTGACGACGATGAATTTGTAAACGTTTTTAGTACACCGGTACAAGATCGAGGGGAGACATCATCTCGTCATGTTGATTCATCAAACATGCATACATTCTATCAACATCATCCTTCTGCACAACGTTGGACAAAAGATCATCCGTTAGAACAAGTCATTGGAAATCCTTCTCAATCAATTAGAACAAGACGTCAGCTAGAAACAGATGGCGAGATGTGTATGTTCGCACTCACCGTGAGTCGAACCGAACCGAAGAACATCAAAGAAGCCATGGCTGATTCTGCATGGATTGAATCAATGCAGGAAGAACTTCACCAGTTTGATCGATTAGATGTATGGGAATTAGTCGACATACCACTTTGCAAAAATGTCATTAACTTAAAGTGGCTCTGGAAAAACAAACGTGATGAGGAAAATACTGTTATTCGCAACAAATCTCGTCTTGTAGCTAAGGGATATGCTCAAAAGGAAGGAATTGATTTCGAAGAGTCATTTGCACCAGTTGCTCGGTTGGAGGCTGTCTGGTTGTTCATTGCGTACGCTGCACACAAATCATTTACCGTATACCAGATGGACGTCAAAACAACATTTCTTTATGGACCTCTAAAGGAAGAAGTGTACGTAAACCAACCAGATGGATTTGTTGACCCATATCATCCTGACCAAGTTTACCGTCTCAAGAAAGCATTATATGGTCTCAAACAAGCACCAAGAGCGTGGTATGATGAACTCTCCAATTTCCTGGTATCCAAAGGATTCTCAAAAGGTTCTATTGATCCAACTCTGTTCATAACTAAACATGGGGAAGACATATTGCTTGTGCAAATTTACGTTGATGACATTATTTTTGGTTCTACGAACCCAAAACTTTCAAAACGATTTGAAAAACTAATGCACAGCAAGTTTGATATGTCTATGATGGGGGAGCTGAAATTCTTTTTAGGAATTCAGATCCACCAATCCCCTCGTGGTATCTTTATAAACCAAGCTAAGTATGCTCAAGAGATACTTAAAAAGCATGGTATGACCTCATGTGATAGCATTGGTACACCAATGGCTACAAAACACCTTGATGCTGACTTGAGTGGTACTCCGGTCGACCAAACGAAATATCGTAGTATGGTCGGAGCACTCATGTACCTAACAGCAAGTAGACCAGATATTGTACATGCAACATGTTATTGTGCTCGCTATCAAGCGAAACCGACTGAGAAACATCTCACTGCGGTTAAACGGATCTTTCGGTACCTTAAAGACTCCATTAACATGGGTCTCTGGTATCCGAAGGACACCGGTTTCGAACTAACTGCTTTTTCAGATTCGGATCACGCGGGCTGTCTCGATTCACGTAAGAGCACATCTGGTGGCATACAATTTCTAGGTGGTGATAAGTTAGTCAGCTGGTCATCCAAAAAGCAGGACTGCACTTCAATGTCTTCAGCAGAAGCCGAGTATGTGTCTTTATCTGCGTGCTGCGCACAAGTTCTATGGATGAGAACTCAGCTCACAGATTATGGCTTCCACTTTGATAAAATACCTATGTATTGTGACTCAAAGGCAGCCATAGCCATCTCGTGCAATCCAGTCCAGCATTCCCGTACCAAGCACATCGATGTCAGATATCACTTCATAAAGGAACAGGTTGAAAAGGGTATTGTTGAATTATTCTTTGTCGGAACTGAATACCAGTTAGCTGACTTGCACAAGATTGATTAATGGTTGCTTAAGCTCAAAATTATTAGCATTGATCGGTGGAACAACTATAGCATCTTCATAACCCTCGATGGGTGCTTGTAACATTTGGGCCATCGTTCGATTGTCGGCCATTGGAACAACGTTTTGTTCAACAATTGGTTCAACCGGAAGAGTTTGTTGTTGACGACGTCTACGAGATTGCGAACGAGTGCGCATAAAAAGAAAAACTAACAATTAAAAAGCAAAACTTTACACTAATTTTTTTTTTTAGCAATGAATTTTAACGGTTACACGAAAGAGACTTAAACCAATTAATCAACTACTTCACGGTAGCTCTCGAAAATTGCTTTTCAAGGTGAGCCGTACTTGGTAGAGACACAAAAGGCAAGTGTTAAATCTTTGATTACGATTTGGGAACAATTGCAAGTTCACCGGAAATTGAAATGATAATATCTCAATAGAAGATATTATATGTTGGTGTTCGATTACCAACTTTGTTTATTTTATTTCTTTTTTTAAAGGACAATTTTTTTATGTTTTTGATTTTTCTATATTTTTTTTTATCTTTTACTTATACTAAAAAGAAAAGGAAAATATTTTTTTACTTTTTTTTTTACTTTTGAATTAAAAAACAAGAATGAAACTTTCGAGGACGAAAGGATCTTCAAACCAAATCAACAAACACAAAACGTAGGAATCGTAAACACTAATCCCCGGCAACGGCGCCAAAAACTGATTGCATGTTTTACTTACCTATAAAATATATAATAAAAATACTACTTAGGTAAATTCCAACTATTCACCTTTAACCAAGGTAAAAAGTTAAAACTTACAAAAATAATATATAATATATATAATATACGTATGTTTAACCGGGTAAGTATGATCACCCGGGTCGTTATCCCCAATGACTAGTGAAATTGAAACCACGTTTAGGTTCGGATCCTGATTTGAATGAAACAAAGATGTTTGATTTGGAAAGATATATAAAAATAAAATTTAAATGAACAATTAAACAAACTAGGACTAATGGTGCAAATACCTAACAAACTAACGGAGGGACTAAACTGAAAAACAATTAAAATCGAAAAGTTACACTTTCTACCCTGAGAATCTATCCCGACGACAAACTAAGACCCAAATTAAGGTGAAATTTGAAAAGTTCTTAAAAATGGGAAAAACAAAACGAAGCAAAGTTGTAATAGAGCTAGTGGGAACAACATTTATAACCGTTTTAGGACTGAAAATACTCTAATAAGCTCAATAAGTGTTATTTCTAAACTGATTACAGAAAGTGAGGTTTTGACTTATTTTCACTTTAAACAGCATAAAATTACTCAATTTAGCTTAAATCTAAAAGGAAAAGTGATCTAGAAAGCTTATGATGTGCTTAATCTGAAAATGCAAGGAAAACTAAGATGAGGAACTCTTAATCTACCGAAATTAAGCATGAAAAGGCAAAAAAACTCAGGAAAAAAGAAGGAAACACATACTACAATAAGCTAGAGATCTTAATAAGCTAAAAAAACTAGACTTTGAAACTTTAAGGGAATTTAAAACTACTTAATATCTGACAAAATTAAAGCTGTAAAAAAAAAAAAAATCTAGACTTAAAAAGCTGAATTAATCAAATTTAAAATCCTTAAAGATTCTAAGTTATGTTTTGGATTTTCAGTTTTTATTGACTTTTGTCAGCAAAATTAAACTTGATAATAAGCTAGAAAATAAAATTTAAGACTTAAACTAAATTAAGCTTTATGAAAACTTAAATCCTACTGAATTTTATAAGCTAAATCCTAAAATTACTGATCTAAATTAAGCTGAGAACACAGCAGTACTAACTGAGATTAGTACTGCTAGTGTAAATATTCAGCAGTACTTTCACTTGAAAGTACTGCTGATGCAATTTGACTTTTGGAAACAAAATAAGCAATGAAATAAGCTAAATAATGAAAACTAAAACTAAATTCATAATAAGCTAAATCTAAACTTACACTTACTTAAATTTGAAAAACTAAAATTTTAAGCTAACAGTACTAACTAAAGTTAGTACTGGTAGTGCAATTTGTTCCACCAGTACTAACTTATGTTAGTACTGGTAGTGTAAAAAGTGAACAGTATTAACTTAAGTTAATGCTGCTAGTGTAAATTGAGAGTTCTCTCAAACCGAACAGTCCTTTGTCATTTTGACAGAATTAAGAAAAAGCTTTTTTAAAAGAAAATCTAATGAATAATTGCTAAATACCAGATAAAAACTAGCTTAAAACAAACTTAATTAACTAAACTTAACAACTGAATAAGCTTTAATCTAAGATCTAAACTATTTAAACTAATATTTTTGGGTTTTATGAGTTTTTATGACAGAAATGAAAGACTAAGATCTATAACTACTTAAGCAAAAACAAATGAAGGGACTTATAACTATATGTACTATTAAGAGATATTTAAACTATAATAAGCAAAGAGAATAAGCAAATAAGCACTAATAAACATTTAAGCTATAACTAAGCAATTTAAATGAGTAATGGGAAAGAGGAACCTTATTAAACCTTTAGCTAAACAAAAGGTACCAATTAAGGCATGCTACATAGCTCTCTAGCTTAGTAATAAGATACAGTAAAAAGTCCTTGGGATCTCTTCCAGGTAAAGATCCCCTGTCCAAAAAGCTCAAAATTCTATAAGATCCATTATAAGATTAAACTGTTTTAAGGTTTGATAAGGTTAATACTGAATCCAAACAGTCCTATTTCAGCGTATAGACTGAATAGAGTTAATATTAGCTTATTGAGACAACTTATTAAGAGAGCTTATGACTTTAAATGAGAGCTTAGAAAACGAGATTTAAAACACTAAAAACTGAATTTCATTACTAATCAGAGCTGATTACATTACTTGAAAAAGGAAAATTACATAAAACACGAATTTAAGCTAGACTAAATTACTAAAAATTAGATAAAGAAAAAGACTAAAAAACTAGATGGTGTGTGTGTGAGAAGTGAGGCCTATTTATAGTGCCAAGCTGAAGCTTCTAGGCCCTTTTGCCTTGCTACCCGATCCTTCAATCTCTGCCATTCATTTTCCAATCATTTGAGCTTCAATCGTGGCCGTTTGATCAAGATGTGCACACCTGAGGATTGCCAGCGTGTCATTCCCTTGATGTGACGTTTGTGTTAGTTTTGTGAGTAAATTAGCACAAAAACCCACATAAACTTGTGCTTCTTTAATTGTTGACGAGGCTCTTCTTTAATGAATCCTTTGATAAAGACTGATTTGACCCTGGGTTTGTGATGTAGACCTCTTGAATTGACTTAATCACCCTCTAATTTTGACTTGCCCCTTGTTTTACCATGGGGGTGAAATGAAGAAGACGGATGAATAGTAAAAGGGGTTCCCGCTCCTTTTTCGACAGTTAAAACTGTTGTAGTTTGGGAGGTTTACACATTTGGTCCCTCTCTTCCTTTTCCTCTTTTTAAGTTATAAATAACTTTTAGAAATAGCAAGATTGGTCCTTGAGGATTGTTACGAAGGGATTTTTGGCAACGGCTTTGGCTTTTGAGGCTTCGGCTTTGTACTCTTCTTGATTCTCGCGTCCGGGCTTGCTTGATTTTGACTGTTTTCTTGCAAATTTTGACTTATCCGCACCTGCACTCACAAAACACAAATACAAGAATATTTTTGCCATTTTTGGATTGTTTTGGGTTTAATTGGGTCTTTTTTAGGTACAAACGGATATGTGTATTTTACACTTATCAGTAGGGGTTCTGGAAGCTCATACGTGTTCTTGCTTGCTTTCAAATAGCTTATGTTACAGTAGATTAAGGCTTTATTGAGCTCAAATCCAAGCTTAAAGACTTAGATGAGCTAGAGATAAGCTTGTTTACAAGCTTATGAGTAGTTTGAAAGCTTATAGAACAGTTTAATAAAGCTTTTGGAAACATGTGATACAATATAAGTCAGAAAGATTTATTGAGTAAACAAAAAGTTCATTGATATTAAAAAACAGATTACAAATTATTGAAACAAGATTACATTAAAATTAAGCTAAAATTACATTATAAGCTAATATTCTATAAGTAAATTTTTAAACTATCCTAGATATGTCTTTGGGAGTGATGTAGGCTTCTATTTATAGGCTTGGATGTGATAAAACTTTCTAGGTCCTTAGTTGTTATTTACTCTCCCATAATCCTTCCCTTGATTTTAGCTATCATTGGATACCATCTTTTGAGCCGTTAGATTATAGATTAAGGAGCACACGGATTGCCAGCGTGGGATATTCTCGTGTATCAGCCTCGTGTGCTTATTTTGCACTCATTATAGTGCAAATTATCCATTCCCCTTGTGTTTCTTCTCATGCTTACGTGTCTTCTCTTTTGGGAATTTGCCAATCAAAGCTCCACAATGACGTTTTATGGTGCTGACTTGTACCTTGCCACCTGAATTAATGAGCCACGTCCTTAATTTGAGTTTACCCTTTGTTTTAAGTAAGGTAAAATGCGAAGACGATGATGAATAGTAAACTTCCTTTCGCGCCTTTATTAACTGTATGAGTGGGGGTGTTTGACTGAGGCTCATAAGGCTTTGACTTGGGCTTGGTTTTTTTTTTATTTAAAAGGTTGGGCCGGTTTTGGGTTATATAAGAGTTAACGGGTGTTAACTCATTATAAATTAAAGAGTTAACACCGTTAGGGTTTAGGGACTATTTTTGCAATTTGGTTTTCTTTGAGGGACTGATTTGGTATTTTTGGGTTTTGTCATTATCGGAGTTGACGTTGGTTGACTATGGTTGGACTGGAGGTTGTGTTTTGACCGTTCTTGCTAATCAAATCCACGGATCTTGTACTACTCTTTTCTGTCTCGTGTCCGTGATTGCCTCGGTTTTGACCGTTTTCTTAAGATTTTTGCATTATCCGTACCTACATAATCACAAAGACAAAACAAACAATATACAAGCATTTTAAGCATAATTTCATCTTTTTTGGGTTATTTTAGATATAAAACGGATATGTGTTTTCACACATATCATGAATCCATTTCATGGGATAAAAAGTGTAAAAGCTCTAAAGAACTTTTCAAGATTAAAAAGAGTGTTGACACGATTTTTGATGGAGTGGAACGTTACAAACAAACAATTGCTTAAAAGAAAACATTTTTGGTAAGCATAGGATCCTTTCATTCAGACACAATCGAAGGAATTTTTTGACCCTAAATTATGGAATTATCAACGAGGGACTTAGAAAAAAAATTTTCTCTTGTGTTGAACGAGAAATGGTTGCTGATTTAAGATACATTTAATTCTATTTGAACATGAAGTAGGACACTCTCAAATCTCAACTGGAAACTCAAAAAAAAACACAGTTTTTGAATGAAAATCGACAGACTTTCAAGGGATTATTATTTTGCTGATCACATGAAGGCTCATACTTGGTATGTACAATGGATTGGTTGAAGGTACTTTTTGCCAATGTGATTATTATGAAAACTTTGGAAAAATGTGAAACATTCTTGAAAAGAGCTTCAAGAAAGTAATACATGTCAAATGAGTTTTGAAGCACTGCAGAAAATCTATGCGAGTTAATCTTGAACTTGATTTACAACAGTGCAAAGAAAAGATAAAAAAATGACAAATCTTTTAAAGAAAATCAGTCAAAGGAATTTCTGAAAGAACGTGAACAATACTTTGAAATTCAAGACTTGAAATCTCAATTACAAGATAAAGGAATTGCAATAAGTGAGTTGAAGAAACTCGTTGAAAAGATGAAAGGAAAATCTGTGGAAACTAATTTTGAAAAATCGTCAGTTATTCGACAACTGAATGCTTTTAAAAGTCAAAGACAATCAGTTTTACGGAAACCGGCTATTTTTTCAGATTCTCTTGAAAAGAAAGATTTTCAAAGTCAAAGTCAATTACCAAAAATAATGTGTCAAATGATTTTTCAAAACCAGTCAATGTACAGATTTTGCCTCAGAACATTAAGTCTATCTTAAAGAACACAAATGTGATTGCCCTAGGAATGTATAAAGTTCACACTGAGCCCATAATAAACATAGAACACCACATTTGCTTAAGATATTAGAAACTAACACAAAACAGGGGGTTGTGTCCTTTTCTACAGGAGTAATTCCCTCTACTAGCGTTAGCAGACCACCGCTTTAAGAGCAATAAATGGGAGATAATAAAAAATGAGCGTCTTGCCTAATAATATCAAGGAAGAAGCAAGAAGTAGAAGACCACCGTAGGAATTTTAAGTTTTCAAATAATAAAACGTCTGTAACTACGTGTAATGACAGTTTGAATGCTAAGACCTCGAATGTTAACTTTGTCTGTGTTACTTGTGGAAAATGCATGCTGAATGACAATCATGATTTGTGTGTTCTACATTATATTAATGGCGTGAGTTCTAGGACTAGACAGCCAATTGTTATGCCTATTAGTACTAGAGAACCCAGCAAAGTATGAACCAATCTGCTGCAACATCCCATAAGAAAACAGTTACAACAGACTCACTGTCAAAAAACCTAGAAATCATAATTATGGAAGTTATTATGGAGCAAGTTAGTAGATCATGTAGTTGGATGGTACCCTAACGTTTCCACCACTCCGGATACTAATGGGAAAACCTAAGTTCCACAAATAGGAAATGTCAACCTAAATGCTGTATGCTCTAGGAAAATGAAACTAGAAATGCTATTATTTCGAACACATGAGCTCCTGGTTTTCCCACTCTATCCAATACTCCTTTGTCTTCTAATTCTTTAGCATCTCGTAGACATAATTCTATTCATCGTCCAACTCTGGAGTGCTCAAGCACTATGACGGAAAACCACAAAAACTTCTAGCGAATTTTTTGTGGAGAATTTTCAGGGGCGGTGAAGTTGGAAATGATCATGTTGCACCGATTTTGGTTATGAGATCTGGTTCAAGGAACTATTACTCATCAAACGGGTTAATTAGTCCATAAGGGCTTTAATTACAATTTATTCTCCGTCGGCCAATTTCGGGAATGGATTTGGAAGGTTGCTTTTTTAGATGGCTACATGTTACATCCGTGATTTGAAGGGAAATGATCTTCTCACATGATCTCGTGGCACAGATTTGTACTCCATCACTCTTCAAGACTTACCCACTCCAATCCAATTTGCTTAATGGCTAAAGCAACATCGTCTCAAGCATGGTTATGGCATCGTCGTCTCTCACATCTAAACTTCGACACCATTAACTTGCTTTCGAAGAATAATATTGTCACTGGCCTTCTAAAATTAAAATTTGTCAGAGATCATCTTTGTTCTTCTTGTGAGTTAGGGAAAGCAAAAAGAAAGTCTTTTCACACTAAGACTATCCCGAGTTCTAAACGACGGTTACATTCTACAACATGGATTATGTGGTCCTTGCGGGTTAGAAAGCATTAATGGAAAGAACATATGTCTCGTAATTGTTGATGACTTACTCCAGTTACACTTGGACTCAATTCTGGAGGATCCAAAGACGAAACACTGAGTTCTCCATTGATTTCCTACACTTGTCCTAAAGAGGACTTCATGCTCAATTAGAAAAACAGTTCGAAATGACAAAGGCACGGAATTTCTGATAAAATCTTTATGCGTACTTTGTGCAAAAGAGGGTTATATGACTCGAAACTTCATACTACGAAACTCCTAACAAAACGGCGTTGTCGAAAGACGGTATTCTACTCAGTCAAGAGCATGTTAAGCGCCGCTAAAGTTCCTATGTTTCTTATGGGGCTGTAGCAATTGCAACAGCTGTTTTACTCAACAACCAGTTCACTTTGTAATTTCTCGACTTGAGAAAACACCGTACCACATCATCAATGCCGAAAAAAGTTAAGTTAAGTTCTCTCAACATTTTTGGCCTCTCTTTGGTTACATCGTCAGAGACTGGTAAAAATCTTGATATAATGAATGAAAACGTGTTGTAATGTATTTTTGTAGGGATTTTACTCAGTCAAGAGACTTACAGGGTATTTAACAATAGACAAGAGCTAATAGTTGAAAACCATTCATGCTAACTTTTGACGATTTGCCTCAAATGGCGTAAGATCAGTCAATTCTGACCCGTTCCACAATGTCCGAAACGCACTTGAACATGATCAGTTTAAGTTCTGTCCCCAAATGTCAAGAAAATGATCTCTAAGCAGCGAGACAGTAACAACGTCAAATGAGTTGGAGTTGCTATTTAGTCTAATGTTCGATGAATTACTCAATGGAACTACTCTAGTTGTGTCAAAGTCTTCCGCTGTAACTACTGCTGATGCACCTAAATCAAACATCAATACATAACTATCTTCTACAACAAACCATTGTTGCAGTTGAAACTCCTTTAACATTAATACATCACCTCAAACTAAACATCAAGCATCAAAACTGTCACTGCCCCTGTGAAAAATTCATTCAAGCAGAAACAATACCGAATTGCACAAGGTGACGACGATGAATTTTGTAAAAGTCTTTAGTACAACGGTACATGAACGAGGGGAGACATCGTCTGTCTTTTTGATTCGTCGAAATGCTTTACATTTCTATCAACTTCACCCTTCTGCACAAAGTTAGACAAAAGATCATCCATTAGAACAAGTCATTGGAAATCCTTCTTAATCAATTAGAACAAGACGTCAGCTCAAAACAGATGGCGAGATGTGTATGTTCGCACTCACCGTGAGTCAAACCGAACCGAAGAACAATAAAGAAGCCATGGCTGATTCTGCATGGATTGAAGCGATGCATGAAGAACTTCACTAGTTTGATCGACTTGATGTATGGGAATTAGTCGACAGACACTTTGCATACAAATGTCACTTAACTTGAAAGTGGTTCTGGACAAAACAAAGTGATGAGGAATTATACTATGATTCGCAACAAAAGCTGTTTTGTAGCTAAGGGATATGCTCACAAGGAGGGAATTGATTTCGAAGACGTTATTCACACCAGTTGCTGGTTGGAAGAGTCCGGTTAATTCGTTGCGTATGCTGACCCACAAATATTTCCAGTAACAGTAGGACGTTAAGATAACTTTCTTTACGGACCTCTAAAGAAGAAGTTTACGGTAAACAGCTAGATGGATTTGTGTGACCTTATCATCCTGGACCAGGTTTACCATCTCAAGAATGCATTATTATGGTCTCAAACAAGCACCAGAGCGTGGTATGATGACTCTCAAACTTTCTAGTAATTTAAAGGATTCCAAAAGGTTTATTGATTAACTTTGTTCATAACTAACTACTGGCGAGGAAATAGTAAATGCTTATGCATTTATGTGATGTATAATTGATTTTTTGAAGTTTACATACGACCTTAAAACTTTCTAAAACGATTGAAACTAATGCACACAAGTTTGTATGAATATGCCTATGCATTTTAGCTGGATTCTCGATATCCCTCTTTATTTAGGAATTCACTGATCCGACTCTAGATATCCCATTCGTTGGTATCTTTATAATAAATAGCATATACTATAGCTACAATAAGAGATATTTGTAAAAAGCAAATATAGCTCTGAGACTGTCAATGTGGATACATGATTTCGGCCGTTCACTCCAATGGATTACGAAACACTCTTAGATGGCTTGACTTGACGTCCACGTACTCCACTGATCGACCTCACATAATACGGCTATATCGTCCCTAGTATGGTTCGGAGCACTCATGTAACCTGACAGCAAGTAGTCCGATATCCCCTGTACATGCAACATGTTATTGTGCGCGCAATTAAGCTGAAAACCGACTGAAAATCCATATCACTCGCTGGTTACGTGGATCTTTCGGTACCTCTAATTTACATTTAACATGGGACTTTTGGTTATCCGAAGACACCAGGATTTCGAGCGTAACTCTTTTGCATATTCGGATCACACGGGCCTGTCGGCTTCACCGTAAGAGTACATCTGGTGCATACGAATTTCTAGGTTGGTGATAAGTTAGTCAGCTAGTCGTCCAAAAAGCAGGACTGCACTTCAATGTCTTCGGCAGAAGACGTGTATGAATGTTACTTTGCCACCAACCCCCCCCCCTGGAGTATGTGTCTTTTATCTGCGTATTTTGTTGAGCTAAAATTCTATGGTTGAGTATCAGCTCACAGATTATGCTTTTACTTGATAAAATACCTACGTTTTGTGACTCAAAGGGGGGCCAAAAAGGGGGGGGGGGGCCAATAGCCATCTGCAATGCAATCCGGTCCAATCATTACCGTACCAGCACATCGATGTCAGATATCACTTCATAAAGGAACAGGGTTGAAATGGTATTGTTGAATTTATTCTTTGTCGGGAATGATTACCAGTTAGCATGACTATTTACTATACTGTCGGAGATAGGTTTAAGGTATCTCGCCAGACGACTTGGGTATGAGATGTTTGATTTTTCCAGAAGAACTTGAGGTTCTGGAAAGCGAATAATGCTGATATATCAAACATCGATTTTGTAATTTTCTATTTCTATCTTTATTTTGATTTATACAATATTTTTGGAAAAAGATAATACAAAAAATATAAAACTACAAAAAGAAACAATAGAAAATATAAAATTTGAAAAATTTCAAAAAATACCAAAAAGAATCCTTCCTCGACTGTCTCTTGGGTCGATTAACCTTTAGTACCTAAAAATGTTGATTAACATCGACACGGGCGTGTAAATGAAGTTCGACCAAGAGTTTCAAATGCTTTCAAAACATGTCATTTATATATTTTTCTCTATGACTTATGTACACATCAGTGCATAACTCGGACCCAAATGTAATAGGGAAGTGTACGCTTCAGTGCGCTTACTCTAAAAATAGAAGAGAAGTCTTCTATCATGTTTTAAAACCGCTGAGCACAATTTTCAAAAAGAACTTTTAATGTCAAATTGTCTACAATATAATTTGTGGTATTTATTCCACTAAAAGTGGGATTTGTTAAAAATTGTGTGTTCAACATCCTTTCTCGATTAAGTTTTAAATAGTGAGTCTTACTATCAATGTCATTGTATGTAGATCATATTCTGTGGGAAGGAGCGTTTAAATCAAAAGCCTTTTAATGTGTTGGGGTTGCATCTTCATAAATGTTTAATTTTATGTATCCAAACACATTTTATGAAATTAAAATGTAGAAACTAAATGTCAATTAATAATATACATTGTTCACTAAGGCATCTCACTCCGTCTTCAACATTTTGTGGGTTGGTTGCGGGATTTCGGTAATTGTGCTGATTCTGTGGTGTCATCACTTTTTACATTCCAATGTCAAGCTTTTAATAAAATATTGGTATCCCACATATACTGTTGAAGGGGAGCTATCAGTAAAGATTTCATGCACATATCGGTGCAATATTCTTTTTCCCCATGGAATTTTTCATGTCCAAATTTTAATCAATTGGTTATTTCAAATACTAGTGTTTTATTATTTAAATAAGGGGAAAATGCTGATGTTTAAAAATATAATATAGAAGGAATGTGATCTTTAAGACTTAAGAGGAACTCTTTCCTTCAGGTGCCTTAACAATTTCGAATCTCGAAGCACATGTGTAGGGGGTATTTGAAAATAAAAATGTTAGAAAATGGTTTTATGGGTTCGATCTCTATACCCAACAACCAACAATCTACGAGTCGATGAAGTCATAGGTGGTTAAGATTAGGTATAGTCCTATGATCCAACCAAACAGGGGGGATCTACCCAAGGACATCCAAGTTAGAAATAGCAGTCCTTAGGTCCTGTTGGAGAAGAATGGTTTAAGGGGGAAGAAATGCCGCTAAGATTGAGCTAACACTAGAACAATCACAACAAGGTGTTAGTGATGATGTCTTGGTAAGCATTGAAGAGGTTGAAGAATTAAAAAGAAATATATGGATAAAGGGTGAAAATAAAGCAGCCCTCCATACAACTTAGGCAGAAACTGGGTCAATACATAATCTATCAAAATCACAAAGATGATTGTTGATATTGAAGACAACATCATGGACCCAGTGATGCAATGCACAACCCTTCCCAGCCATTCGAGTTTCTCTCAAATTTTAAAACCGTTGAGCACAATTTTCAAAAAGAACTTTTAATGTCAAATTGTCTACAATATAATTTGTGGTATTTTTCCATAAAAAGTGGTATTTGTTAAAATTGTGTGTTCAACACTCCTTTCCTCGAATAAGTTTTAAAAAGTGCGGTACTATCAATGTCATTTTATGTAGATCATATTCTGAGGGGGAGCTTTTAAAACAAAAGCCTTTTAATGTGTTGGGTACATCTCATAAATGTTAATTTTATGTATTCAAACACATTTTATGAAATTAAAATGTGGAAATTAAAATGTCAAATAATAATATACATTGTTCACTAAGGCATCTCACTCCGTCTTCAACATTTTGTGGTGTCATCAATTTTTCATTCCAATGTCAAGTTTTATTAATATTGGGTAATCCCATATATGTTGAAAGGGGAGCTACGAGTCAAAATGAATTCATGATATCGTGCAATAATCTTGTCTCCCCATGGAATTTTTCATGTTCAAATTTTTATCAAATGGATTTCAAATAATAGTGTTTTATTTTAAAAATAAGGGCGAGACAGAAAATTGTGATTAAAATATAATATAGAAGAATGTTATCTTTAGGACTCTAAGTGCAAACTCTTTCCTTCATGTGCTAAACCAATTTCGATCTCGAAGGCACATGTGTAGGGGAGTATTTGAAATAACAATGTCAGGAAAATGGTTTTATGGTTCGATCTATACCCAACAACCAACTAATCTCATGATGTCGATGAAGTCATAAGGTGGTTAAGATTAGGTATAAGTCCTATGATCCAACCAGAACTAGAGGGATCTACCCAAGGACAATCTTAGTTTGGAAAGTAGCAGTCTTAGGTAATGATTGGAGAAAATGAGATAAGGGAAGAAATGCGCTCGTAGATTGAGCTAACATAGAACATCACAACAAGGTGTTTGTGATGATGTCTTGGTATAGCATTGAAGAGGTTGAAGAATTAAAATGAAATTCTATGGATAAAGGGTGAAAAGAAAGCGCCCTCCATTTAAAATTAGGCAGAAATGGGTCAATACATAATCCTATCAAAAAATCACCAAAAGATGATTGTTGATATTGAAGACAACATCATGGACCCAGTGATGCAATGCACAACCCTTCCCAGCCATTCGAGTTTCTCTCAAATTTTAAAACCGTTGAGCACAATTTTCAAAAAGAACTTTTAATGTCAAATTGTCTACAATATAATTTGTGGTATTTTTCCATAAAAAGTGGTATTTGTTAAAATTGTGTGTTCAACACTCCTATTTCTCGATAAGTTTATAAAAGGGTGAGGTACTATCAATGTCATTTTATGTAGATCATATTCTGAGGGGGAGCTTTTAAAACAAAAGCCTTTTAATGTGTTGGGTACATCTCATAAATGTTAATTTTATGTATTCAAACACATTTTATGAAATTAAAATGTGGAAATTAAAATGTCAAATAATAATATACATTGTTCTCCTAAGGCATCTCACTCGTCTTCAACATTTTGTGGTGTCATCAATTTTCATTCCAATGTCAAGTTTTATTAAATATTGGTATCCCACTATTCTGTGAAGGGGTAGATATCAGGAAAATGAATTCATGCTATATCGTGCAATAATCTTTCTCCCCATGGAATTTTTCATGTCAAATTTTAATCAATTGGTATTTCAAATACTAAGTGTTTTATTATTTAAAATAAGGGGAGAAAATGTGATTAAAATATAATATAGAAGAATGTGATCTTTAAGACTCTAAGTGCAACTCTTTCCTTCATGTGCTAAACAATTTCGAATCTCGAAGCACATGTGTAGGGGGAGTATTTGAAAATAACAATGTCAGAAAATGGTTTTATGGTTCGATCTCATACCAAAACCAACTAATTCTCGAGTCGATGAAAGTCTTAAGAGGTTAAGATTAGGTATAAGTCCTAATGATCCAACCAGAACGGAGGGATCTACCCCTAAGGTGGACAATTCCATATTGATATAGCAGTCCTTAGGTATGATTGGAGAAGAATGAGTATAAGGGAAGAATGCCGATTAAGATTGAGCTAACACTAGAACAATCACAACAAGGTGTTAGTGATGATGTCTTGGTAAGCATTGAAGAGGTTGAAGAATTAAAAAGAAATATATGGATAAAGGGTGAAAATAAAGCAGCCCTCCATACAACTTAGGCAGAAACTGGGTCAATACATAATCTATCAAAATCACAAAGATGATTGTTGATATTGAAGACAACATCATAGACCCAGTGATGCAATGCACAACCCTTCCAGCCATTCGTAGTTCTATCAAAAGAAACTTGTCTCATTTTATACGGTGATACACACGTTATCTATTGACATCTCACTCCGAGATTGTGATATTGAATAGGTGGTGTGGGTGTTGGTGTTGGGTTTTTTTTTTTTTTTTTGTTTTTTTTTTTTGTTTTGTTTTTTGTTTTTTCCTGTTTTTGGGGGGGGGGGGTCCGTGGGGGTGGGGGGGGCGGGGGGGGGGGGGGGGGGGGGGGGGGGGGGGGGGGGGGAGGGTGGGGGCTGCAGTCTGAATCGAGTCTAGAGCCAGAAGAGACCAAATTATAAATCTAATTAGGACACAATTTCAAAATACACTTGTTGAACATCATAAAGTTCACAAGCTGTAACAAAGAGTCCTACGCATTATCCTTGAGATCTTGCCAGAACATCTGAGTGATACTCAAGTGATCACAGTGAAGATGGAAATCCTGCTTGAGCCAACATCAAACAAGCTCTTGGTAGGTGACTTGCGCGATTCTATATGAATCAAACTTATGTCAACTGGAAAGAAACGATGGTGTGATTCTATGTGAATCAAACTTGTTCCAGTAAAATGAATTGACGACTTAATCAGAAAGATAATAACTATCTGATTCACTCTTACCTTGTTGTCTGCTTTGAGACGTTCCGGTAATGAGAACATGCAAGCATGGTGAATCTAATACATCTGTGTTGGGTGATCCTACGCTTTAAGCTGGAAATCCTATCAAGGAGGTACTTCTAAATTAAACCTACCTGATCACAGGTCGGTCCTCACGGAACCGAAGGTTAATGCAACCTAATTCAAGATGAATGATAAAGCCAAATTCATCTTTTATTGCTAACTGTCTTATTTCAGGAATAGACGACGATGTTGCAGCCTCATTCCAGTGAAGTCGGATTCATAAACCACATGCTCATACTCAAGCTTTCAAAGTCAATCATTCAACAACAAGACCGTTGATTCTAAACTTCCTCATCAACAAAGATCCTTAAAGTCAAATAAAGAATCGCCTATTGGGGAAGATTGTTAGTCTTATGATCATATAAGTCAAACAAGAATGTAACAAGTATGAGCATGTTGGTCAAGAGCACAAGATGATCAAGAAAGTCAAATCAAGATGATTCAAGTCAAGGAGATGATGCAAGATAAAGATCTTAAGAACTCAAAGTCAAAAGATAAAGGCTCAAGATCAAGATCACAAAGCATGAATGAACAAAGCCATTACAAACAAGCAAAGACTAAGACCAAAGATAAACAAGGCAAAGCATAAACGTCAAAAATCATATCTTCAACATCAGGGGAGACAATGATAAAACAAGACAACCTCCTACAAGAATGTTATCAGTCGTACAAGAACGTCAACATAGAAATAGAAGAACTTAAAGAAGACCACAACAATAGAGGAGTTCGAAGAAAGAAACCTCAACATTAGGGGAGATTGTTAGCCTTAATTTTATATAAGTCGAACAAGAATGTTATCGGTCTTATTATTTTTGGAATTATGTCTTGTTAATGTAATGGGGCTTGGAGTCGGTAAATCTGGCTTGGTTTGTAACCTAATATTGTCCATGTTTAGGGTTAAAGCCCAAGATAAGCCAAGCCCTGCCCATTAGTAGAAAGCTCATGTGCCAACTAGTAGGCTAGGGTATAAAAGGAATCCTCTCTATACATAGAGAGGGTGTTGGTTGCATTTGTTTCATTTTGTAATCCTCCACTTCTCTCTCTAATCTAATCTTCTATCTTGTGTTTCTCTCTCTACTTCCTCTCTCTATTTTTTGCTTATTTGGTATTACTTATTATGTTGTGTTTGGATTAAACATGTGGGACAACACTGCTTTTATCTTGCAACATAGTGCAACACTCAAGAACGAAACACATAGCTGTTTGATACCACTTTATTAAAGAGCAAGTTAAAAATGAGGTTGTTGAGCTATACTTTGTTAAGACTGATTATCAGCTGGCAGATATATTCACTAAATCACTCGCTATAGAATGCTTCGAATTTATGATCAACCGCCTCAGTATGCAAAGCATCACACCGGAAGAGCTGAAACGTCTTGCAGAGTCAGACGAAGAGTAATTATGATTACTACTTCATGTATCACATGTACTATAAGTAGATTAGCTTATAAAAACAAAAACGACAAAAAGATTTTCATTTTTCAAAACAAAATACAAAAATATAAAATCAGAAAAAATTTAAAAAACCAAAAAGAATCTTCTCGACAAGTCTTTCGGAATCGATTATATCTACGACCTTAGAAATGTCATTCAATAATGACACGGGATTGTAGATAAAGTTAATCTGAAAGTTTAAAAAATTTTAAAATATGTCTTCTCAAATTTTCTTATGGTTTGTTATTAAATATCAGATAACAACCTGGTCCTTGAAGAAAAGGAAATTGTACGCTTCAATGCAGTTATCCTTAACAACGAAAAGAGAAGTCTTTTCGGTCTTGAGTTTAAAGATTCAAAACATTCTAAGTTTTAAAACTCAAGGATATGACTTGTGTATACTTTGCTACACAACTAACGCTTTCTAAAAAGGAAAATGTACGACAAAAAGTGCATTTTGTCCTTAAATGATTAATTTTCTTTAACTCGAACAATTTTTCTCAAAATGTGTTTATCAAACATGCTCAAGTTAAACAAATTTTTCAAAAATGCTGGAAATAAAATGAGAATCAGTTTTGTCATTCACATGGAAAAAGATTTTCCAAAAAATTCAAACGCTCGAACAAATAAAAGAAATCTTTCAATAGACTACGGTCTTTGTTCGATGGGGAGAACAAGATTTTGTATGAAAATTTCTGAAAAATGTTTAAAAATAATTCATCAGTATTAATCAGGAAAAACGATCAAGAGATTTTGAACACTCAAACAAATTCTACAGCTCTTTAAATAGAAAGCAGGTATTTGTTTGAGGGAGAGAAATTATTTTTAGAAAAATAAATTTTTCAAAAATTATTGTGAAAATGGTTTTGGAAAAGTGATTATTTCACTTAATGGTCATCATTTGAGGGGGAGTTAACGAGATTAACTCCGGCATTAGGTTTTATAAACCTTATTATCTTTATCGTTTAAACTTCGTTTTTCACGTTATTTATATCCATGGCTCCGTATTAAGAAAATATATTTAAATAATTATTATATTATAATTTATGCCCCTATGAACAGTAGTTTATTGTTTTTATAAAATTATATAAAACTACTTTTATATAATTAATTGTCGTAACCTTCCAAAAGTCATAACTTACTCATATTTAATCCGTTTCGCTTGTTCTTTATATGTATGGATTCGTATTTGAAAAGTCTAATCAAATTTTATATTTATAATATGTTGTATTGTTATGAACCAGTAAAGTAGAGTGAAAGTTTATAAAAATACTTTTTATTACTTTAAGTATTGAAATCGTATTTTAATTGTATCTCGTTCGTTTTTGTAATTTGTATTTTTATGATTCCTATGTCACGTATTCTTAATTTAAAGATCTATTTATGACAGCATACTTCTCCCAAACTCAGGTTACTGTCTATGAACAGTAAACAAAAAATAAATACAAAATATAAACATATGTTTATTAAATTTATTTTATAAAAACTATTTAACTTAAACTTGTAAATAATGTATCACCTTTATTTTAAATCCGTTTTTCGAGTTTCTTACATGTTTGGATTCGTCATGAAAAGTAATATCTTTATAAAATATCTCCTTTAATATATCAGATTTGAAACAGTGAATATTTTTATAAAATAACTTTTATAAAAATACTTTTATACATTTAATTATTGTAAACTTAAAAATGTCATATCTCCTTCGTTATTGCTCGGTTTTTCAAGTTTCTTATATGCTTACGATCCTTGTGATAAGTACTAATTAAATAAAATATAAAATATACATGTTTATACACGAATTCAAACAGCAGGTAAGTAAGTTTGTACATAATTAGTTTTATACACCTGATTTATATACTTTTTACTTTATTAAACCATTACAAGTCTTCTAACTTATTAAATAGCATAACTTGATATATATTGAGTCCTCTATATTATGTCCATCAATATAAGTCCATATTGTCCAAGAAAATTGTCCAAAATATCAATTTGTTTAACTAAACTTTATAAGTAAATAAATAACCAAAACTTGACAAATAATTACATAAACTTTCCATTGCTTGTAAACCCTTGTTTTAAAAAAATTAACATATTTAAAACATCATTTTATTCATAAAGAAACTGAGTTCGTGTATGCATTGGTTTTTGTTTTATAAACTTCATAAGTAAACCTAGGTGGTGATTAACATATATATCAAGTATGTAAACATGTAAATGAATAATGAAGATGTTAAAACTTAAATGGACCTTAGAGATGAGTAGTAGGATGATGAACACAAGCTTATACTTAAGCTTAAACCCTATGAATCAACCACAAGATTAAACCCTAATTCGGAAAACCCTAAATATATTTCTTGTATGCTTCTTGTTAAACCACGAACCCAAGCTTCCAATACACTTGAATGATCTTAGATATACTTAGAATGAATGCTTAATCACTTGTAATCCTTTGGAATGAAGTTTTTATGAGAAACCCTAGCTCAAATTATGAGCCATGGGTTATAGTGAGGTTGGGAGAGAATTGCTTGTGAATTTTACTTAGTTAATGAATGTTTGTGTTTAACTCTCCTAGTACTTGCCTTATATAGGATTGTTATGCCTTAACAAACCTTAAATTAACCTAACTAAGTTAGATGGGTTAGGAGTTCAAATTGTGTAAGGCCTTCTCCTCCTTTCTATGCATTTGGACGCCTAGGATGGCTTGGAGGGTACATGAGACTTGACAATTACTAGAAATATGTGAAAGATGTAAGGTACTTGGTCCTAGGTTAGGTTAGATTAAGGTTACGTGTGAATTTGTTTATTTATTTAGTGTGTATGATCACACATCTGGCCCCATGGATTTATCATGTGATAAATTAGTTAATTTTCGTATATTGGGTATAAAAGTGGGTATTGGTTTGAGTATAGATAGGTATAGGTGCTTTCGGGTATGCCCGAATGTAATTTTATTGTGAAAACGTAAAGCGTTTTACGTAACCAATAAAATAAATTTTTTTTGGGAAAAGTTATAAATTATATCTTAATAACCATATAAAACCCTGCTGGCTTGTATACTTTAACTTGTTTGTTGCTCCGTTTACATTGAAACGATAATTTTTGTTTACTCAATTTAACTATATGAAAATAATAATTAAAAGTAAACGCGCAAAAGCCTAAAATAAATAATGGAATAAATGAAGTCGTAAATGACCTAAAAATGTGAAATGTTACAGTCTCCACCCGTTAGAAGAGCCTTGTCCTTAAGGCTTAAGTTGCAACACTTGATGAAGGTATGGGTTTAGTGAAAAGATGCGGATACTTCTTTTGGAATTGGTCTTCGTATTCCAGGTGAACTCAGGACCTTCTCCGTGAGTTTCCATCGAACCGTGGGACAATGGGATGCTTTTGTGCTTTACCGTTTGACACATCTTCTCGATCCATGATCTCTTAGACAAGCTTCCTTCCCCAAAACGAGCTTGTCATCACATGGAGTCTTTCACGGAACGGTATTGGTTTGCGGAATAACATTTCTTCTAGTTGGATTATGAAATGGTATTGTGAACCCTGCTAAACTCTTGAGGAAGCTCAAACTTGTAAGCAACGGATCCAACCTTTTCCAGCACCTTGAAAGGTCCAACATATCTAGGGTTTAACTTCCCCCGTTTTCCAAAATGTACGATCCCTTTCCAAGTTGAAACTTTGAGCATAACCCTGTCCCCAACTTGAAACTCCATCAGCTTACGCTTTAAATTAGCATAACTCTTTTGTCGGTCACGAGCGGCTTGCATTCTCTTCTTGATCCGAATGACCTTCTCAGTTGTCTCTTGGACCATTTCTGGACTGGTGAGTTGAACTTGTCCGACCTCGGCCCAAAAACATGTGAACGACACTTTCCTCCGTAAAGTGCCTCGAATGGTGCAGCCTTGATGCTAGCGTGATAACTGTTGTTGTAAGAAAACTCAACTAGAGGCAAATGTCTAACTCAACCATTTCTAAAGTCAATCACAAGAGCACGTAGCATATCCTCAAGATTTTGGATAGTTCTCTCGCTTTGTCCTTAATATATCAGATCTGAAATAGTAAATATTTTTATAAAATAACTTTTATAAAAATACTTTTATCCATTTAATTATTGTAACTTAAAATATCTCCCTTAATATATTAGATCTGAGACAGGTATTCCATGCCTCGTGACTATCTCCTTCAGGTACATTCTCGCCAATTTCTCTATGGAATCAGTCTCTCTCATTGGTGTAAAGATTGCAGACTTAGTAAGTCGGTCAACAATCACCCAAATGGTGTCATATCCTTGCGACGACTTAGGAAGCTTTGAAACAAAATCCATAGTGATATTATCTCACTTCCATTGGGGTATCTCGGGTTGTACTAACAAACCCAATGGCCTTTGGTGTTCAGCTTTGACTTTAGCACACGTCAAACATTTGTTAACATAGGTGGCGATGTCGGCTTTCATATTGGGCCACCAATATAGATTTTTAATGTCCTGGTACTTCTTATTAGAACTCGGATGGATGGAGTATTTTGATTTGTGGGACTCGTGCATGATCACAGTCCTCAAGTCACCATAACATGGCAACCAACTCCTGCCAATTAAGCATAAGGTTCCGTCAGCGTGGGGTTCCAACTTTTCCTTCGGTATATCCTTCCTGATCATACCACCTACATCTTCATTCTTGAGATTCTCTGGTTTTTGTGTTTCGGTCTGAGCATTCAAGATTTGTTTGGGAAGATCCAAACCAATAGTCGTCACTAAGGCTCGGACTCTTAACGGTTTAATTCGCTCTTTCCTGCTCAAAGCATCAGCAACAACATTTGCTTTCCCCGGGTGATAACGAATCTCACAATCGTAATCACTGAGCAACTCTAACCAACGACGTTGCCTCATATTCAACTCCTTTTGGTCAAGTATGTGTTGTAGACTCTTATGATCGGTCACTTGGTTCCATACAAGTAGTACCTCCGAATCTTTAGAGCAAACACCACTGCACCAAGTTCCAAATCATGGGTAGTATAATTTTTCTCATGAATCTTCAGCTGTCGTGATGCATAAGCAATCACCTTCTTGTTTTGCATTAATACGGCACCCAATCCTTTATGTAACGCATCGCAATAAACAATAAAGTTCTCAGCTCCTTGAGGGAGAGCTAAGATGGGTGCGCTACACAACTTATGCTTCAATGTCTGAAAAGCCGCTTCTTGCTTGTCACCCCATTCAAAGGTGACTTTCTTCTGAGTGAGTTTGGTCATTGGCTTAGCGATTTTTGAAAATCCTTTAATGAATCTTCGGTAGTAACTGGCAAGACCTAAAAATTGACGAATCTTTGTTGGTGTCTTAGGAGATACCCAATCTTTTATGGATTCGATCTTGGCAGGATCCACATGAATGCCTTGACTATCAATCACGTGACCGAGTAATTGTACCTTAGGAATCCAAAATTTACATTTAGAGAATTTAGCGTACAACTCCTCCTTCTTAAGCAATTCCAGAATTGCCTTAAGATGTTCTTCATGTTCCTTCTTGTTCTTTAAATAAATTAGTATATCGTTGATAAAGACAATTACAAACTTATCCAAGTATGGTTTGCACACTCGGTTCATGAGGTCCATGAATACTGCAGGTGCATTTGTCAAACCAAATGGCATCACTTAGAACTCGTAATGACCATACCGAGTCCTAAATGTCGTCTTCAGAATATCCTCTTCTCGTACTCTAAGCTGATGATAACCCGATCGCAAGTCTATCTTTTAATAAACACTAGATCCTTGTAGTTGATCAAATAAATCATCAATCCTTGGGAGAGGATAACGATTCTTCACCGTCACTTTATTCAATTCTCGGTAGTCAATGCACATCCGAAATGATCCGTCCTTCTTTTTGACAAACAAGACCGGAGCTCCCCAAGGTGAGGAACTAGGTCTTATAAAGCCCTTGTCGGATAGCTCTTGTCGTTGTTCCGACAACTCTTTCATTTTGGAAGGAGCTAATTGATAGGGTGCTCGTGCCACAGGTGCATCACCAGGCATCAAATCAATTTGGAATTCCACTTGTCGAGTCGGTGGAAGACCCGGCAATTCTTCAGGAAATACTTCAAGAAAATATCAAACCATTGGTACGTCCTCAAGTCGCTTCTCCCTCGACTTGTCTTTAGTCTCCTTCGTAGTAACATGTGCCAAAAAGACATTATGTCCTTTCAACAAATATTTATGAGTTTTGGTGCACAAAATGATGTTCAAACGAGTCCCGTTTCCCTGATTACTTCCGTCACCATGAACAATTAAGGTTTCATTTCCCCAGGGAATACGAATGATCTTCTCAGGACAATCAATGAGAGCGTGGTACTTTGACAACCATTCAATACTGATTATGACGTCGAAGCTACCAAGTTCTATGGGCATTAAGTTGATGTTGAATGGATGGTCTAACAAGTTTAATGTACAACCCCGGATGATAGTGTTTATCCCAATTATTTTCCCGTCGGCTAGTTCAACATCATAATAATGGTCTAATGTAGTTGGTGTGATATCAATTAGGGAACTAAATGTAGTAGATATAAAACTTCTATCGGCACCAGTATCAAATAAGATAGAGGCATAGCGGTCGTTTAAAAGGAACGTAACCGAACACGTTCTGAAGTCTGGTTTGTTCCGCATAGCCCACTGTCCAAACAATAAACCTTGGCTGATGCATTGCCATTCCTACGTTGATTACCACAATTTCTATTCTTTAGCTTCGGGCAGTCTTTCTTGAAGTGCCCTTGAACACCACACTCATAACAAGTGATAGCATTATGAGTTGTCCTGAAGTTCCCACAATTGTTATTATTACCGTTGGGACCAGAACTCCTACAGTCACGAGCCAGATGACCAATCTTCTTGCACTTATTACACCTAGGAGTACATGGACCTTTGTGGTGATAGTTGCATTTTGTACACAAGGGAAATGATCCCGTGTACTCCCTCTTTTCACCAGGCCCAACAGTGTAAGCCCTCCCAATGTTTTGTCTCTTGTTTTGTTGTTGGTGCCCCTGATTGTTTCCAACATTAAACTCTAACTTCCTCTTTTGCTCAGCTTGCCTTTCAGTAATAGTGAGGACTTTTTGATCCATCTGATCATTGGCAAACTCAATTGCTTTTTCCATCGTCTTGGGTTGATATGACATTACATTTCCCCGAATCATATCAGGAATTCCACCAACATATTTCTCAACTTCTTCCGATTCCTCCTGGAACATCCTTCCACACATCAGTGCAAGCTCTTAAAAACACAGAGTATAACTTGCGACATCAGTACCTTTTACTTTTAGGTTCAGAAGCTCAAATTCTAACTTCTGATTTCACCCTTGGCATGCATAATGACTGTCATCATCTTCTTTAGTGCCTTCCAGTCCATAGCATAAGCAACATCTTGAATAACAGTCTTCATGTGGGAGTTCTACCATGTTAGAGCATTTCCAAGGAAGGTGCGTGTAGAAAACATAACTTGGTTCTCCATCGCACAATTGCTGATATGGAACACTGATTCCGTCTTTTCGAACCATTGTGACAGCACAACCACTCCTTTAGTACCCTTAAAAGTAAGGGGCTTGCAATTTAGAAAATCCTTGTACGTACACTCACGGGGAGTGTGTACAGTTCCTCTAATTCTAGTTTTCGAATTGTAGCTTCCGTCGCCATGACCATTAGTGCTATTTCAAAGAGTTTTCATGATTAGCAAGTGTCGCAGACACTCTTTCTTCGATTAGCTGTTCAACAGCAGCAGTTGTCAAAGGGGTAGCAGCCGCTGCAGAAGCCCTTGCAGTAACAAAGGATCTCCTTGGTAGCATATTGTTCTAAATCACAACAATATAAAACACGTTAGTTTTCCTAAACATCACAACATGACATGGGTAGAACATATATATAACAAGATCACATCACACAGTGAGTACATAACATGATTGGGATCACAACACATAATAGAATTGAGATCGACATAACATAAAACTACAACTTATATATTTAAAACAAGAACACATCACAAATAATTATTATATTACATGACTAAATACCACAATACATAACGAGAATTGAGATCGACATAATAATTACAACACATCAAAATATAACTCGGAAAACATACGAGATTGTCTGATACAAGAAATGAAAAACAAACCTAATTGCCGTGCTAGCTGGTATAAAACCCATAACACTATCCGCTAACATAATGGATAGCATGAATATACAGATGAAAAATGTAACCCTAGGCAGAACTACCAGCGCCCTCGGGATCATCTGCATGAGTTTGGTCTCTAGCCTGAAGTGCCTGAATCTGTCCCAATGCCGCTGACAACTGTCCCTGTAGTGATGAAACATGTGCAATCAATGTTGTCATCAGTGACTCCTGTGAGGCGATACGGTAATCCTGCATCTGGGTATGAGTCCTATATGCTTGCAGTTCATAGTGAACTGCCGACCTCAACCCAACGGAATGTGCCTAAGCCTCTCGGGAAACGAGGGCCTCCCGATCCAACAGTCGTACAATCTCATAGTGAAACTGTCTATCCTCAACCAATCCATTAACTCTCTGAAATAACTGAGTCTGCCTATCCTGAGTATCCTCTATCACAGCATAAATATCTTGTGTGTCCTGCTCCTAAACCGCAGCAAGCTCGGTCACTCTAGCATTGACCCCTTTGAGGGTCGTCGATGCTACCGCCTCAACAGCCTCTGTTGGGTCTACCCAAATATCTCTAATGCCATAGCCGACCTCCTTAGCTCTCTGACGTCTGATCTCGACATCCATTAGTGTCGATAAACCCATAATCCGCTCTATGACCTCCAGTAGGTCTAGGAGCAGTAGTCGAACTCTCCCCTACCTCATACCTCGATGTGGGAGAAGTCAGACATAACCTCTTATGAGGTGGTAACTTAGCCTCTAGAATGTCCTCCCTACGGTCGACTGGTGGTAGTATGAACAGTAAGACTGGTAGTGATGGTAGTGGTGACGATGGTAACGGTAATGATGTAATTACAGGTGGTGGTAAATGTAGTCATAATGCTGGAGGTGGTAGTGGTGGTGAGGGAATCTGAGATAGTGGAGGTAACCAAGGTGATAGTGAAGATGGTGGTGGTGATGGTGATGGTGATGGTGCTGCAGGTGCGGCAGCATACTTAGCAATACGTGCCTTCATGGATGGTGACATAGGTGGCTCAAGTCTGACAGTCTTCCGTGTCCTACGGAGACGTGACTGAGCAAAGGGGACCTTAGTTTAAGGTGATCTAGGTGTAGGTGCAGATTCATCAGTCTCAAATGCCTCTGTATCCCCAGCTGAGGGAATAGGGTCAACAACAGGTACGACAGAAGAGTCGGTCAAAGTTAGGTGCTCCTCCTCCTCGTCATCATCCTCGTCCTCAAAGGGCTCCTCATCCTCATCATCAGTATCATCATCATCATCGTCATCATCGGAGGACTCGTCATCATCATCCCCTTCGTCAGCCGGATAATCAGCATGATCCTCCTCGGGGTCCTCCTCTGGATTCTCATCCGGATCGGAGTCTGCCACATATCCTGGTGACAAGGTGGTAGGTAAGGCATCAGCAGGTAGAGGCTGGTTCTCCAAGGGTGCCTCAGCATTGGCTGGCACTAAGTACTCGGGGTACTCAGGCTCAGGTACGTATGGTACCTCGACAAGTGAATATGGGTGCTCAGGACCTGGCACGTAATCAGGAGACGGTGGGTGCTCAGGTCCTGGCACATTGTCCGAAGATGGCGGGGCTACCGACTGCATAGGGAGTCCATCGTATCCGTATACGATGAGTCATGGAGAACCTCCATCAGACTGCTCCTCATCAGTTCCCCAAAAGACTCTCCCTGGCTCAGAATCAGTGTAGACGGATGTGTAGGTGGCCGTGGATGAAGAAGACATGAATAATCTGTAACACTCAAACAGAGTTTACATTAGTACATATATAAGACCCATAATAATATACTTAATATATTATAAACATGTATGTGAACCATGCAGCATCTAGTATACCTAACTAATGCAACAAGTAGTGTATGAATGAATGTCCCATGAAAATCCCTTTCTATGATGCAATGTTTGAAAACGGTCATAGTCCAAGTAAAAACATTTGACCTGGTTCTCTATAACCTTGGCTCTGATACCAATCTATAACACCCCCAATTTAGGGTCGCAGCGGAATAATGAATCCGGGAGCGTTACTTCATAGATCAATAGCACAAGATATGAGAACGACCTCTAAAAGAGTCGTTTAAAATATGATAAATTGGATTTATTAAAATTGTTTAATACAAAGCGTAACGGCTTAAATTGTTCAACATTTGATAGCAAAGATTTTAGATCATAACAAAAATCCCAAGATGTAATGACTCTAAATATTTTATGCATGACTCCCCAAAAGAGTATCC
>BQNB010045553.1:0-20000 GCA_026074375.1 Tanacetum coccineum
AAATCATAATAAACCTTATCAGCTCCTGGGTGTACAGAGTACTTTGACTTATGGGCTTCATCCATTATCAGGGTTCTTACCTCACCCTTCAAAGGCACCCATATTAGATCCAAGTAGTACAGAGTTCCATCACTTCTCTGCTCTATCATCTCATCCAAACCTCTCTTCAATCCTGTAGACTCATCCACAACCTCCTTCTGAGCAGCCAGTATCCTATCCTTGATACTCGACTGAAGGATCATATTCATAGCTCTAACTCTCTTATGCTTTACTCTTTCCTTCCTACTTAGGGCGTCAGCCACCCCATTCGCCTTACCAGGATGGTAGCGAATTTCACAGTCATAATCACTAAACAACTCTATCCAGCGACCTTGTCGCATATTCAACTCTTTCTGACTAAAGATATGCTGAAGACTCTTATGATCCATATAGATAACACTCTTTGTCCCATACAGATAATGTCTCTAGATCTTAAGTGCAAACACGACCACACCCAACTTCAAATCATGGGTAGTATAATTCTTCTCATGAATTTTTCACTGCCTAGATGCATAGGCTATCACTTTACTTCTTTGCATTAACACACAACCTAGTGTTATCTCGGACGCATCACAATATACCACAAAGTCTTCCGGTCCATTGGGGAGAGCTAGTACAGGCGCATTACACAACTTATCCTTTAAGGTTTGAAATGCCAATTCCTGTTCCTCACCCCAATCAGAAGTCTTACACTTCTGAGTCAAGATAGTAAGAGACTTAGCTATCTTAGAAAAGTTCTCAATGAACCTACGGTAATATCCAGCCAATCCTAAGAATAAACGAACCTCAGTCGGAGTTCTAGGGGCTTTCTAATTCTTAACAGCTTCAATCTTACTAGGTCTACATGAATCCCATTACCATTTATCACATGCCCAAGAAACTACACTTCTCTTAGCCAGAATTCACACTTAGAAAACTTAGCATATAGTTTCTCCTTTTTGAGCAGTCCTAAGACTAACCTTAAGTGCTCTACATGCTCCTCTTGAGTCTTAGAGTAGATTAAGATATCGTCTATAAACACTATAAAGATAAGGTACAAACTCTATTCATTAAATCCATGAATACTGCTGGTGCGTTAGTTAGACCAAAGGGCATTACAGTGAACTTGAAATGTCCATAACGAGTTCTAAACGCAGTCATTAAAATGTCATCCTCATGCACTCTCAGCTGATGGTATCCAGACCTAAGATCTATCTTCGAGAAAAACTGCGATCCTTGTAGTTGATCAAATAGATCATCAATTCTAGGAAGTGGATAACGATTCTTAACAGTCAACTTGTTCAACTCTCTATAATCAATGCACATCCTAAACGAACCATCCTTTTTCTTAACGAACAATACCGACGCTCCCCAAGGCGACCAACTTGGTCGAATGAAACCTTTGTCTTGGAGTTCCTTGAGTTATATTGACAACTCCTCCAATTCAAAAGGTTCCAAACGATAAGGATACTTTGCTACTGGCGTTGCTCCAGGGGTTAACTCAACCCGGAACTCAATTTCCTGAATAGGCGGTAATCCAGATAGATCATCCGGGAATACCTCAAGAAAATCTCTAACCACAACAATCTCTTCTTTTTCTTATCACCAGCCTTAGCACCCATAAAAAATCTCGCCTTCTCTTCCGGTCTCTCTCCTAATACTCTAAGCACCTTTCCATCCAGTAGTGGTATCCTCACTACCTTCTCATGGCAAATTATTTCAGCCTTATAATTGGACAACAATCCATACCTATAATCGCATCAAAACTCCCATGCCCAAAAGGTATCAAATCGATGTCAAATACATGACCCTTGATTTCTAGTTTGCAACCCTTAATAACCTTATTATTCTCTACTAGCTGCCCGCTAGCTATCTTAATCTCATATTTGAAACCTAAGTCGCTGGGCTCTAAGCCTAACAGAGGTATGAAAGTAGTGGAAACAAAACTATAATCGGCACCAGAGTCAAATAAGGTAGTGGCAAAATGATTGTTCAAAGTAAACGTACTCGTCATAATGTTCGGATTCTGGCGAGCTTCCTCTGCTCCCAATATGAATGCCCTACCCCTAGCTTGGTTCCCTTGGTTTCTATGGCCCTGACCCCCGTTATTAGCAGCAACTTGATTTTGACAATTTTCTTTCGGTCCTTATGCCCTATTCAGTCTAGGACAAGCTGACCTGACATGGTCGGTACTACCACACTCATAACATGCCTTAACAGTTAGGTTTCTAGCATTGACAGGATTTACATTCCTCGGCACACCTCTACAATCCTTTGCCAAATGACCCGGGCGGTTACAGTTGAAGCATGTGCGACAAGGCCCTCCGGGTGCATAGTAGGAGTTGCAGATTGTACACTTGGGCCAAGTACATGTATTCTCTCTTCCTACAGGGTTTACAGTAGTAGTAAAAGCATTCCCAGTCCTAGTCCTCTTATTATCATCCGTACCATTCTTATCCTTGCTAGGTTCCCCCATATTTCCTCTTTTCTCAACCTTCTTAATTGATCCATTTCTTACAGCCTCATCGGTCAGTGCACCAGAAATCTGCACAGCCTTTTGTATAGTCTTTGGCTCCGTTGCTGCCACCATCCTACGGATTTGTGGAGCAAGGCAATACACATACCTCTCAATCATCCTACTCTCTAGAGTTACCAAATGTAGAACTAATCAACCAACTCATGAAACCTATTAGTATACGTGGCATGGCCAGCCCCGACCATGGTGTGATTCCACAACTCAGATTCTAACTTTTGCATCTCATGACTAGGACAAAACTCTTGTATCATCATAAACTTAAAGTCATTCCATGACATACTAACAGCAACTTCCCGGCTTAGCGTGCGGATCTGAGAGTTCCACCACGTTAAAGCCTTACCCACAAATGAACCAGCAGTGTATTTCACTTTTTGGTCAACACTACAACCACTCATATCATGCATAGACTCCATTTTCTCAATCCAACGAGTAAGAACTACAGCACCTCCCTTACCCACATATTCCTTAGGGTTACAAGCTAAGAACTCCTTATATGAACAACATACCCAGTTGCCATTTACTATCACATTCCCAACGTTCACCTGAACGTTCTCAAACCACATTACCATTCTGATTTCCAACATTTCCTCGGTTACTAACCTGAGCCAACATGGCAGGTAAGAGGTTCTGCAATTGTTGGGCAATGATCGTCGAGAAGTCGGGTGCTCCCCTATTGGCTCCATCTACATTCCCATTGACTCCCTCTACACCCCTATTAGCTCCCAAACCCTGGTCATTTCCTTGACCATCCAAATCATCAACACGCTCATCATTACCTTACCTAGGTCTTTTACCCCTTCCACCTCTACCAACCCGTACACCCGTTCCCCCTCCTAATGATTCGGCAGCAGGCTGGCCAGCACTTCGGGTCCTCATCCTTGGCGGCATTATCTATACGAGGGAGAATATGGGCAACCTTAAGTAGGCAGGAAGACTCGCATATATATAGAATATCTTACTATATATAAACAAATATACACATAACACCACCCTATGGTGTCAACATCGATTTGTGTGAACAACATTACTAAGTATGAGTGAGTTGTGATACGCTTATAACCACGTTGGCCACCGTACTTATATTCATATCCTTTCCCATTCATACTCAATATTGAGCTCACATATTTCAATGACTGGCATAACTAAAGCACCAAACCACGAACACACAAAAGCAAACAAAAGCGGAACACCGTGTATATAGATCCTATATGCAACTAAACCACGAATATTAGGTTATAGTCTAGGCCAATCCACCTAGTTCTCTATAACTCTGGCTCTGATACCAATCTGTCATACCCCGACAATGGCAAAAACTCGGGAATGCAACATAATGATCAATCATAACAAAAGATACAAAATAGAGAAAACTACAATGCATAAACTTCAAGTGCTATGAAGACCATCAACCTCGAGTGATGTCCCAAATCGTAACTAAAATCCACAATCTCTTACAATTATTCAAATGCCATCACAAGGGTTCAAAATCCAAATTTATTCCAAAACATCCAAATACTATAATTAAACAACAAGCAAGCCAGACTTCACATGAAATTCCACTCGAGATACTTCTAAATCTGCTATCACAATCACCAAACTATTCTTCTTTCACTTCACTTGAAAATGATACTCGAACACGTCAACAATAATGTTGGTGAGCTCGTAGGTTTGACCTTAAACCCAAAAGCTATGCCAATATTTTGACAGTGGACAATAGTGCTATATGACAGTGAATATATGCAAACAATCTTAGCATCACCGCTAATCAATAACCATATGTCACTTACGCATCTAAAGGGCCTACCAGCTGGAGCACTAAAATTAGGGCAGGACCACACACAAACCTGGGTATGCGTACCCATCCGCTCCAATAATCACACACATACTGGGTAGGCGTACCGATCCGCTCCAAACCACATTTCACACAGATCAATTCAAAACATTTCAAAACACATTTGAGTATCATTTTCCCCCAACGGAAAAACAGTAAAAAGTGGGGCTACGAGAACTCACCTCAAGCAAGTCTTTAGCAACCAAATCTCAATCACACAAGCAAATGCAACGACGCCCGCACACGACCTAGTCCAGTTAATGTCCCAATTTAATCATCCAATTCCAAAACAATCTTCACGTTTGATGCATAGAGTTTAGACGCGTTGTACAATTACCCAAAACAATTTAGTGGTGTGATGGTTGACGACATATTTCCACAATCATATCAATCTCATTCCCCGATAATACATACTTATACTATTTAGAGAAAATAGATAAGTAATATAAATAAATATTTATAATTAATAATTATAAATATATCTCGACAAGTCCATTCGGTAACCTTAGTCACTTCAAAATAATCATAATACGGTTGAAATTGAAACGTTTACTCATAGTAAACATATTCGAGAAGTTTCGAGAAAAATTATATTTTTCGTCTTTTAGTGAATTTATTAAATAAATAAAATAATTAAATAATATTTTATTATTTAAAAATCAAAAATCATGTTTTTAGGAAAATTTCTAAGTATAAACTTTTTACGAAATTTCGACATGACCCGTACGCTCATACAACGTTTTCCAAGGTTTCAAACCTTATTTTCAACACTTTTCATAAATTCGACACTTTTCGACAAAATTTCAAAATTTCAAAATCTGAATCTCATACGTTTACTAAAACGTTTTTCCTAAAATATCATTTAATATCACTTCGTAAATACATTTTCACTTTCAAAAGTCTGACATAACTCTCATAACGACTAAATATCGCTTATTGGTCTTTAAGGCCAACAAGGGTCCATTAAGATATTTATAAGTCCAAAATACAATCCATGTCCAAAACCAAGGTCCATTTACATATATAAGCATATATACTCATAAGTAGAAAATAATCCGAACCATAATAAGCCCTCTCATTAAGCCACGAGTTAAATAGACTTATTGGGTCGTGAGTCAAATAGCTCAAAAATATGTATATTAAGCTTGTAAATAAGCTAATAAGCTACGTATTGCATTTGGTTACTACCATAAACCTCAAAAATAGTCCACAAGATACGCCATAACACAAAAATAATCAAAATCACTTTCCTAGTGATTTTGGAATTGTTCGTGGCCTATAAGCCAAAAATAAGCCAAGAAATAGCTTAAAACTAAGCCCGAATAAGCTATA
Organism: Tanacetum coccineum; assembly: GCA_026074375.1. Classification (NCBI taxonomy): domain Eukaryota; kingdom Viridiplantae; phylum Streptophyta; class Magnoliopsida; order Asterales; family Asteraceae; genus Tanacetum; species Tanacetum coccineum. The sequence continues at coordinate 5,715 of BQNB010045553.1, forward strand.
CAAGCTACTATAAAAAATAAGCATTCTAGCATCGTATATTATTCAACCATCACGACCATAACATCAAAACTACAAAAACCTTCTTTTTCCCTTTTTACAACCCACGAACCAAACACCCTCTTTTATTCATTTCGTTTCCAAAAATCGATTTTCACGACGATCAACTTGTACAACTAACATCTATGCATCAAAATAAACCCAAAAGGACAAACGAAATTTAAATTTGAAAACTTACAAGAAAATCTTCAAAAATGTATATTTCGACACGAACCGGACAACCCAAACGTTGTTTAATGAACACCCAAACACTCGTATCAACCCGGAATATCACGTTCTCGATCAAAGTTTGAAAATTTATGATTGTTTGTTGGTGGTAGGTGGCGGACGACACAAGCACACACACTTGTATGTGTGTTTTTTTTGAAATGAGAATGATTATCAAAATGGGATAATGGAAGCATATTATGTACCAAGTCTAGACAAGTTAGCTAAAATTAAGCCACCATGTCCCCTCTTGACTTCTTGACCGGCTATGGCATCCAAAGAGGCCTCGGGTCTTTCTTTTCGTGTCGGGATCACTTAAATACTCGTAAAACTCAACCGTAAAATTTACCCCAAAGTTAATTAGCATTTTTATTCACCTTAAAAATACTTCTCCATTCACCTACAGTATTCACACGACATATTTTCACTTTACACCCTTTCAAAACTCGCCTGGACATTAACGGACATGTCAGACTTGTTTTTCGGCATTTTTTAAAATTCACGGGGTAAACCACCCGGAATACAAATAACACAATAATACCTTCCAAAATGGATTAGTAATCACAATAAACCATAATTCACCACAATTCTCATAAAATCATCACCGTCAACACGGTACAAAATCCGAATAAAGTGACAAAAGTCAAATAGTCAAAGGGCTATAAATGAAATATTCAGAACACAAAAAGGGCAAAGGTTACACCAATGTTCCAGAAAAGGAGACAAAACCACGCATACACATCCGTAACGACGAAATAGACACACATGATTGCTCACTCCTTAACTCGAACAAGCTAAAGGTATAATATCTAACGGCGAACCTCACATTTTGGGGGTGGAATTTGTGGGTTTTTATGCTAGTAATATAAATTCCTATCCATGAGATGCTATTAATACTCGGTTTTCGCCTGTATGTGTCATAAAAAAATTTAAATTTGGGTTAAAATTACCTCTTATGCTATGTTGCAATATATTACCCATCATTTTATAGACAAAGCAAATGGCAAATGAAAGAATAGTTTCTAAGGCTTATTTTCCCTCCTACACTTAAGTTGAACATTGTCCCCAATGTTCTATAAAGGTACCCGTAAAAGCGAATAAAGGAAAAAGAAAACAAGGAAAAGAAACTGGTACTCCCCTGGTTTGCTCAATAATGGAGAAGAAACATGCGATAATTGGTTAAATCGTCATCCAAGAATTGTCCAATGAAACTTCCTAAGAACTTCCAAGCTTCTTCTCATCAAATATAACCTGTAATCAAAGACAAAGACAACTATACCAAGCATAAAATATGCGATATACAAATATACAATATGAATTTAGGGTTTGACTTGATAAAGCAGTAAAGATAGGATGAGAGAATTGTCAAACTCATTGGTTTTGCAGGTTTATAACAGAAGAGTACATATTTGAAATGTTATGCAAGTTTTAATTTTAAAAATAATTAAAAACTTTAATTTTCTGGACCTGGGCGTTTGACGCCGTCAGGAAAATCCTGACCCCGTCACAGGTGTCGTGGTGACGGCGTCGCGTGTAAATCGTGACGTCGTCTCCACGTTCTGTGAAAACAAAATTTTTGTTTTTGATGAAAAATTTCCTGCACTTGATTCCAAAAGTTAATTCCTGTATAAATAGCTGCATAAAACCTGAGATTTGACAATTTACTCATATGACTCAAAACTGACGCGAATTAATCTAAGCAAATTATTTAACATGCTTGAACTTTGTTAAAAAACCGGATAGATTCCCCTACACTTATTATTTGCAAAATACCTTTGATTGAAATTAAGACGAGGTTAAAAACAATACAAAGCATGATTACAAGATAGAGTTCGAACATGATAGAATAAAATGAAAAGAATAAAACACATGACACTCCTAATTGCGGGAAAAGTAAATATTGGGTTGCCTCCCAAAAAGCGCTTTTCTTTATTTATGAGTCTTGTAGCTTGACTCGAAGTCACACGTTCTTACGTGACTTCATGAATGCTCACGTGTCCATGAATGAGCCATTCCTTCATACTTTCATTCACTTGGTATTCGGGACCTAGGTTTAAGCAGTTTTTGTACATAAATTTATTCTTTTCGTGAGGGTGCCTAAGTTCGTTCATCAAATCGTTTTGTCTAAGTTCCAATAGTGATGGGACCTTTCTCCAATTAAAGTTTTTGAGCCTAGGTATTGTACGTGGCATCCTATATGTGTACGTGTCAAAGATTTTAGTGAATGAGACCAATCCTTTAGTGACATCATATTTGAGCTTAGTGATTTTTCTAAAGGGTTTGCCCATCAAGACTCCAGCCATGTCGCTCATGATAAACTCTCTTATGTCTTCTAACACGACAAAATCTGCAATATAGGTGAAACTCCCGACAAACACGTAAACATCTTTAATGATGGCAACTAGGTTCTTTCCCGTCCCCTCTAGTCCTTCTACCATTATTGTATTATAGGCTTTACGCGAGATAATATTCATTGGTAGAAAAGGGTCGAGATAGGCAGTAAACTTCCTAAAGCCTATCATGCATTCGAATGCTAAGTCATCCCCGTCAAAACTATTAATTATTCTTTCTCGGCGTAGTGTTCCCGCATTTTCATACTCAATTAGCTCATTGAGAACTTCCTCATCGTTTGATTCATTGTCTGAGTGAGGAAAGGGAGAGACAAGAGGTGTATCTACCGATCCATCGTCGGACTCAAGGTCATCTGTATTAGTCTCGTTAGGTTGGTTGGCGAAGCTATTGAGGAACCGCTCAATACTCTCTAGGCGGGAGTCAACAAAGGCCGAAATTTTCTGTAGCTCACGCAGCGCAGCTGGTAGGACAGGACGATTGTTGGTTGGTGGTGGATTCGTGTTCTCTATGAGGAAGAATGGAATAGTCAATGAAAATTACAAATAAACACATAAAGAAAAGATAGACTATGAGAAAGCTAATATGCGAAAATTAAATCTTACTTGAAAGGATTCAAGCAAGTAGAACTAAGTTAAACTAAGATCAAAGCCTAACTATTCCCCACGCAGCGGCGCCAAAAACTTGTTGCGGTTGTCTTAATGGACTTCTACAAGAAGTTTTACAACTCCCTAGGCAGTGTACCTAATTGAAAACAAACATGCTTTGTGTGGCTAAATATTACAAAAGGTCACACAAACATAAAATTCATGTGGCCATTGGATGAACAATAGTCACACAAAATACACATTTCTTCACTTTAAACACCATATGGTCACACATATTAACACTTTTGGCCACTCTATGTTTAATTGTATGTGACTAAATATACAAAAAAACATGCTTTGTTGGTTGTACATTGTTTACGGTCACTAAATTGTACCTATTTAGTCACTCAAAAAACATGGATACAGACACTAAAGCTTCCTTATGTGTGACTAACTCGAATGCGTGACCGTAGGTGACCTACGGCCGCGCGACCTTTTGTCACATACGAAACTTTTCGCGTGTGTGACTATATGTATATAGTCACACATTTTTGGTGTGACCAATACCACTTTTTGTACTAGTGTTTATTTAATCATGTATTACTCCTTAGATTGCTTCTCTTAGTGTTGATGCTTTGTTACACTTGTAGTATGAAGACTGTTACCCGATGGTATCCTTTCTACACAATCGTGTTTTCCTACATGTATCAACAGCGATACAGATAAAAGTTGGTTTTCTAAGACCTAACATGCCTATTCATCACAAGAAGCAACACCACTAAGATCTACATCATAGGTTTCATACAATCATAAATAAACACAATAGAAGGTTTAGCCAAGCATGTTAAAGATAAAGCAAGAACAGATAAGAATCACACAACGAGACATATTGAATGATTAAGATAGTCTTACTATATTAAAACATAAATTGAAGGATGTACAATAGGGTTTTGATGCCCTAAAATCGTCTTTACCAGCTGCTAAATGAACTAGGGTTCGTCCCTTTCTTTTACTCTAAAGTTACACACTTAAAACCCTAAAAACGGATTTGTATATATAGGAAAATCGTTGTGACGGCATCGCATTTTAATCGTGACGCCATCATGAATAGAATATTCTAGATAATGGACTGGGTCGTGCATTCTGACGCCGTCTTGAGATCTTGTGACGTCGTCTTGGTATGAGTTATGACAGCGTCACGTGTAATCTGTGACGCCGTCTCCAGCTTCTGAGTAGAAATTCTTGAGAGATGTTGGTGTAAGTCCGTAGTCTTGTCTGTTTCTTCTCCAAATAAGCCTAAGTCACGTGTATTTCCACCAAATGCCTTCCAAATACTGAATACCTAAAAAGGAACGACTAAGTACCTATTTTGGGCATAAATGCACGATTTAGGGGGTTAAACGACCCCGAAAAAGTATATAAAATGACACCTCATCAACTAGACAGGTCTTTATGATAGTTGGGTGTTAATCACTATAGCCTTGGTAACCGACTTCCTGATCATGGGAGATTGAGATCGTAAGGTATATAGGATAGGTTTTGATGCCAAATCGGGCATGTTGATCTTAGAGCCACCATAATAATCGATAAGTAGACATTGCACTTGGAAACACCATTTCAACTGTAACAGAGGAATAACTAGGCTAGTACGTTTCTCTCCCTGATTAATCTTTATATTTTAATTTCGCATTTCGTTTACTTTCAGTTCTCAAATTCAAATCAAATCATTATTTAATCTGTGACAAATTCAAATTAGTAACTAAAACATTTAGCTCTTCGGACGACCTTACAGACCATAGGTAGTCAAGTTTTTTAAATTTAAAACATGGTAATTAATTTAAAGAATTTATAAGCATCAACGTTGTATCCGAATATACGATAAGGATTTTGTGACTGCCACGTATGCCGAAGTAGAATTCAATTTCTACCTTTAAGCACGCGTGAAAGTACCAAAACCCTTAGAACACTCTGAAGATCATTCCTAGCTCCAAGCCAGAAGCCAACAACCAAAGAGATACAATCTTGCTTCCTGAACCGATGTTGTTGACTTTTAACATGGAGGCTAGGGATGGTCAATAGAGCCGAATATTTAAATTTAGCAGGTCAGATTTGCAAGTGTGAATCCAGATGAAAAGATATTGGTCACACCATGGCTGCAAACAAAAAAAAAACAAATCTTCTCATTGTAGCAAAGAATATATTTTAAAGGGTAAAATCATAATGACCTCTTTTTGTGAGAATTTTTTGCACCCTGACTGTTTGTCTTAATCACGACATATTGTTTAACTTCACACACACATTTGCTAGTATTTTGTTTTCAAACCAACAAAAAGCGGATGTCAGTGACTAAGAAGACGTGCACAAAGAATGACGGGAAATGGAAGAGAATGCGGTAAAAACTAATCTGCACCAAATTACAACCTATGACATTCTTTTCAATTTCATGTATTGCTTTGACACGACACACTACATCAATAACATTGGCCTTTTGTTGATCTAAATATGATATCTTAAAAAAACATCAAATATATTTGAACTCGATCATTTACGCGCAGTTCCTAGCATTATACCCAAGTTCTTTGTCAAATGATATGAACGATAATGCATACGTATGATTGTAAAAACATAGATACAATGTCATATGTTCGAAAACTAGTTCGTTCAGATGGTAAAACCGATTGGCTCAGATAAGAGCTTCGAGTTAGAGTCTGTCATGGCTGCATACCTAACAGGTTTCCTAGCCAAGTTACGGACTGCTCATATTCATCATTGCCTTTTCATAGTAGCATGTATTTGGTATACGACATGTGTAAACAGTGATTAAAAAGGACAATGTACCCTCCGGCTACATGATAAGGGTTTTATCACTCTCATGTACATCGAATTATAAGCCATTTTCTGTATGTGAGCACGCGTGACAGTGACAAAACCCTTATGACACTCAAATGACCATTCTTGTGTTCATGTAAGGAGTCAACACCTAAAGAGATGTAATTTCATTTTTGAGATTATTGTTGTTGACTCCTGACATGGACATAGAGGTGGTCAATAGAGACAGATACAAAGCCTTAATGGCTTAGATTAATAAGTGTGGTTCCAAATAAAAGGGTGCTCGGTACAACATGCGTTTCCATAATACATGCGAGTTTGACACTCCCCTATCAATAAGGATCTTAGAAACATAAGCCAGCATGCAATATGGTCAGTTCATATAGTTAAAAAACGCATGAGAAGTGAGATACTTACCCACAATAGTCATTAGTACATCAATACAATTCAAATCCAATGTACACGAAAGTTAAGCTGGCATCTGTTTAATCAGGTTGAATGCTCATATAAGTTAAAACTCAAAGAATGAGATGCACCCGTCATGGCTACAAATTTAATAATTACCCCGCCAAAATGCGGATGACCACAACCTTAATAGAATCTGTTTAAATTGGTGGCATCCTCTTATAATCAATACCAATAGCATATCTCATTCTGTGTAACCTGGTTCGATGCTCATACAGGATGAAACTCGAAGAATGGATGCACCCGTAATGACTACAAATTTAATAATTGCCTCGCCAAAATAAGGATGACCACAACCTCAATAGAATCCGTTTAAATTGGTGGCTTCCTCTTATAATCAATACCAATATCACATATAACAACCCGTAATTTTCATCAATGTAATTATCCATCTATTAAACTAGATGCACTGTAATATCCATCTATATATATACCACCTTTTTACAGGGAAATTTTTCGCTTTATTCCATTATGTAATGTGGTTTACATAACTAAGATAAACGAGCTCACGCAACCTCTACCAATGCCATCTATATCTATGTTTATATCATGTAAACATCCTAATATGTCAAGTCTATATCTTAATATCATTTTTACCAAATACATTATCTATTTAACATACCATTTACAACGTTATATCAACACAGACTTTATTCATTAACATTTATATCAAAACCCTAATTATATGTAATGTATACATATAAAATGAATGTGCAAGCCTTCAAGCATGTGTACAAGTGTACAAGGCATAACATTTGAATATCTTTTTCCTCCTAAATCAAGTTACAACTTTCTAAAGCCTAATGTACAAGTCAATAATGCAAGAAAACCATACTAGGTCATTTTACCTCCTAAATCACTTTAGTTTCTTACTACCTCTTTAGCACAAGGTACAAACACTCAATTCACAACTTCTAAACCCTAAACCTAAACCCTAAATCGTCCTAAAACCCTAATCTAAAACCCTAAACCCTAAACGAAACCTTAAAACCCTAATTTCATTTTAAACCTAAAACTAAATCCTAAACCTTAAAACTACACCCTAAACCATAATCCTAAACCCTAATCTTAATCTTAAACCTTAATCCTAAACCTTAAACTATCCTAAACCCTAACCCTAACTCGAATTAAAACCCTAAACCCTAAGCCGAAACCAAAACTAACCCAACACCTTTTATTTCTTTTTAAACCCATTTTTAAGCAAAGCTAGCTCCCTAACACCTCTATGACCTCACCACCATGTTACCAAGCAGCCACCCAAGCACCTTACAAGCACCTCCATCACCTCTCTTGGTCACCAAGTCTTCTTGTCACCTCCTTGTCACTCCATTGTAACTGAACCCCCTCCAACACCTTCCACCTTGCATTTCTATCTCCATAGCCCATAATACTCATCACTAGCCTTCCTAAGTCATCACCCTAGCACTCTTGGCCACTACTCCAAGCCAAAGACTTGGCCTTTAAGTGTTCGACCCCTATATAAAGCCGCACCCCCTATTCATTTCAAATCACACCTTAAAAACTCAATACACACACAAATGGAGTTCTAACAAGATCAAGAGAAGCCTTAAGATCATAATTGAAGACAAGAATCAAGAAAAAGAAACCCTTGAAGTCGTTTCTAGGCGTACGAACTCAAACAACCCATTTTGACCGATTTTGACCCATTTTAGCTCAAGTAAGCTCAAATTCTTGTTCCATAAACTTTTAGAATATTCAATAAGACCTCCTAAGAACCTATATGAACTCTTGTTAAAGCCTTGAATCCTCAAACCCATACGGTTTTGTTAAAACCTTAAAAATGATCCAATTTGATTTTACTAGCTAACGAATCCTTATTCTAAACTTTGTTACGTTAAACATCGTATTTTAGCTTATTATAATAAGCTATAACCTGCAAATATCATTTGAAAAACCTTAAATAAGCTTGCATGGCTTTTTGGCACTTGATTTTTAAATCATTTCCATGCAAGGGGTATATATCGTTAACCTATTTATGAAATTACAAGTACAAGGGTAATCCTGTCATATTCCTAAAGTTATAAACTATAAGGACCTATCTTGCCAAGTTTTTAAAGTTTAAATGTTTTAAATTATATATACTTTATATAAAAGGACTAAATTGTATAAGTTTATAAACCAAGGGTATATATTGCATTTATTTTGTATTCTTATAAAAACATAAAATATAATAATTTTAATATAAAATATATAAAATAAATTAATATTATAAAGACTCGATTTTATTAAAACCAAACCCGATACATTTATCGCTATTAATTAACGATCGACGCATTATAAAACAATTACGTTATATAATTAACGTACTTTATCATCGACTAGCTTTTGAAAAACTTAAAAATCTTATCGATCACGTTACTAGGGAATCATGTAGAGGGTTTCCAATTTCGGTATTTGTTTTGACTAGTATGTTGGGTTTAACGATTTAAAATGCCTTGACTCGCTCAAACTATACTACATGACCTCCTGATTATGATAAGCTCGAACAGTGATTCAAATTTCTATAAATAATAAATCAAAGTAATACGTTAAACTTTATGAAGTTTTGAAACATAAACCCCTCACACTAAGACTTGACAATTACCCCAGGTTGCATGACAAGGCCGTTACTTTCACTTGATATACTTTTGCCATCAATCAGATTTTCCCGGTTAAGGTGAGTTCATAGCCTCGCATTTTAAATCTTCTAATATTTTCATAAACCCGCGAGGGGGATACATGCTATAAACCATGAATACGAGTGTTTTTCCAACTGTATGTTATCCTGATATATTATTTTACGGTCATCATCCCCGAAGCCATCCCAACTTGAAGCCACCCGTTCAGCTCAAAAGCCAAGCAAGCAACCAAAAGCCAAAACGACCCCAAAATGCACCGAACGATGCGAAAATCAGGAAACGGAACCAACATAATGCATCACTTGCCTATGTATCCACGTAGAGGGAAAAAGTCGCTAACCGTGCCCTGGCAATGAAGACCAAACAACTCAGTAACAATGACATACGAGGAGTCACGAGCAAAACTCATGCAACAAATCGTAGACACGGAAACATCATCGTCAAGCAACGAATCGTAGACACGGAAATTACTTGCTATTAAGACCCCACTATCATGAACCGTTAATTACTTTTCGGAGTAAGCGCGAATGTTGTGAATTGATCTATTTGGGACTGAACTCCCCGTTGGGGTACCTATACTTTCTGGTAACCAAACACAGTTCATTTGAATCACTATGCGGGTGTTTGGAAAAGGCACCCGTTGGGGCAACTTCTTGTGATTATTGATCATCTCAAGGTCTCGGTGTTATGAGCTTAGGGCAATAATATTGTTTTTCTATAATAATTGTACTCATTGCAATTATTACACTTATGGGTGTATAACAACGTAACCCACTATTGAACTTGTATTCAAACTGTTTAACATAAACCTATGAATTTCACTCAACCTTTGTGTTGACTTTTTAGTATGTTTATCTCAGGTAACTGAGCACCTTATGGCACGGAGTGGCACGGACTTAAAGATGGCTAAACTGTTATCATTTAAACTTTATGTTTTCATGTAGATTTTGGGACCTCTGTTTGTGAAAACTCTGATGAAATAATAAATGATAACTAAATTTTACAAAAACGTCTCTTTTGAGTCGTTTTTTATGATTATGACTGTTGTACTATGAAATAATATCCCAGATTAGCTTCCGCTGCTATATGTCAAAAATAAGGGTGTTATAGATTGGTATCAGAGCCAAGGTTATAGAGAACAAGGTTGAAACCTTAATTATAACTACTTTTCTTTTTATATCCAAGAAAGTCTTCCGTGCCACTACATTTCTGGAATAGTATGTAAAGTACATAACTATTATACTATTATATAAATAACTTATGTTAGTTACCACTGGATTGTTAACAGAGTGATGTCTTCTCCCAACCACCCTACTTCCGATATTGAGGATGCTTTTTCCTCTAACTTTCCAGACTATATCCCGGCTTTCTCGAACTATGTCTCAGCTTCACCAGGAAAAACTTATTCTAGCTTTTCAAATAACTCATTTGGTTTAGTTCCAATAGCTTCACCAACTCTTTCACTTTTTCATGATGACCCCTATATGAAGGTCATGCATGCATATTATGCTGAAAAATCACCTATTTCACCGTCAACTATTATGCCTCCATCTTCAATGCTATCTCCAATGTTTAATCCTCAAGAATTCTTTATTCATGAGGAATTATTGCCACTTAAGAAACGAGGTCGTGACCGATCATCCTCCTCTACTTCTGCCCTACCTCAAGCATTTGAGATAGGAGAAAGCTCTCGTAAGACAAGTTTGGAACGTCATGAGGAGCAAATTGAGGAAATTTTGATTCACCTAGATGAACTCTCTCTCGATCGCATTGAGCACATAGAAGACAAAATAGAAAGTCTTAGAAATGGTCAGGTGATCATACAATAAGATTTTAACAATCTTAAAGCAAATGGGAAAGAACAACAAGATTGATCTGGCTCGCTTCAGGATTACTAATCTAGAACAAATCATCGAAGATATCCAGAATGCCTCCCAAAAGGATGTCAACATCTGAAGCATCAGCCATGACTCAGGCTGCCATCAAGAAACTAGTTGTTGATAGTGTTTCTGCAGCTCTGGAAGCACAAGCCGCTAACATGGCAAATACTGATAATACCACCAGACTAAGAGAACAGTGTATCTACAATGAGTTCATGAGCTGCCAACCTATCAACTTCAAAGGTTCAGGAGGAGCTGTTGATCTTATCCGCTGGTTTGAGCGAACTGAATCAGTGTTTTCCCGTAGCAACTGTACCGAAGACTGCAAGGTGAAGTTTGCTACTGGTACTTTAACTGAAGAAGCTCTATCCTGGTGGAATTCTTTTGCCCAACCTATTGGGATAGAAGAAGCTTACAAGATTACCTGGGTTGAATTCAAGAAGCTTTTGATAAAGAAGTATTGTCCCCGAACTGAGGTCCAGAAGATGGAAGACGAATTTTACCATCTGACTGTGAAGGGGAATGATCTCAAGACATATGTGAGAAGATTCCAAGAATTGGCAACCTTGTGTCCCACTATGGTGCCAGATTCTGAGAAAATGATGGAAGTTTTCATCGGGGGATTGCCTCGAAGTATTGAAGGGAATGTTACCGCCTCTAAACCTCAAACTCTAAAGGAAGCCATTAACATAGCCCAGAGGCTAATGGATCAGGTAACAAAGCACACTCCGGTGCAAGTATCAAGTGATCATAAATGAAAGTTTGACGACAGAAGAACTTTCAACAACAACAACTACCATAACACCAACACCAACAACCGCTACAATAATCACCAACCATAACAGAACAGAAGACAGGAAACCTTCAGGTCTTATGTTGTCACTCTAACTAAAAACAATAGGTACACTGGAAACCGTCCTTTGTGTAAGAAATGCACTCTGCATCACATAGGACCTTGCACTGTCAAGTGTAATACTTGTAACAATTTGGACCATCTGACCAAAAACTGTAGAAACAAAGGGCCAACCACTAGAAGTAATCTGCTACCAGTGACAGTTACTTGTTATGCATGTGAAGAGAAATAGCATTATGCAAATCAGTGCCAAAAGACCACCACCAACAATGCCTAGGGAAGAGCCTACATGCTGAGGGATAGGAATACTCATCAAGACCCGAACGTAGTTACGGGTATGTTCATTCTAAACCAACATCTAGCTAGAGTATTATTTGATTCTGGAGCCGATAAAAGCTTCGTATCCATATCTCTTGCCTCTATGCTAAATATTCCACCCATTACAATAGATACCTTTTACAATATCGAAATGGCTGACAGAAACCTAGTAAGCAAACACCGTTATTCAGGGTTGCACCCTGACCTTGTTAAACCAACCTTTCAAAATTGATCTCATGCCGATTATACTCGGTAGTTTCGACGTCGTCATTGGTATAGATTGGTTATCCAAGTATCATGCTAGAATTATCTGTGACGAGAAAGTCGTCCACGTCCCAATCAAAGGTGAAACTATGATCATTCGAGGTGACCAAAGTAAAACCCGACTAAGTCTCATATCCTGTATAAAAACCGAAAGATATAAATCTCGAGGTTGTCAAGTTTTCATAATCCAAGTAATGGAAAAGAAGTCAGACGAGAAAAGATTAGAAGATATCCCAGTAGTCAGAGAATTCCCAGAAGTTTTTCCTGAAGATCTACCTGGCCTTCCTCTCGTTCGCCAAGTAGAATTCCAAATCGATTTGATTCCAGGAGCGGCACCAGTAGCCCGATCACCTTATAGATTAGCTCCTTCAGAAATGCAGGAACTATCTGATCAACTTCAAGAGTTATCAGATCAAGGTTTTATCAGACCAAGTACTTCGCCTTGAGGAGCTCCTGTCTTGTTTGTCAAAAAGAAAGACGGATCTTTCATAATGTGTATCGATTACCGGGAGTTGAATAAACTTACCATAAAGAATCGTTGCCCATTACCCAGGATTAATGACTTATTTGACCAACTTTAAGGTTTGAGTGTTTACTCAAAGATTGACTTAAGATCAGTCTATCATCAACTGAGAGTCAAGGATGAAGATGATATTATAGGTCGAATTAGTTATTCAAGTACGTAGTTCTAACAACAATCGTATATAATCCTATATAGTTATCTCGTACTATATCGTTCGGGCAGATCAAAACTTTAAAGAGGGTCATGACATGACGTACGAGATTTAGGACACTTTAAAAATCGTAAATCCAACAACGTCTCAATACGCCATCCGAAGAAGCCTCATTATGAAATCCTATTAATATAGCACATTTGAATAACTAATAAAAATATATATTCCTATATAGCTATATCACTATCTAATCGATTAAGTGAAATCCGTAATTATAAAGTAAAACGTATTTATATTACCCCTTTAGTAAAAATGAACCATAACTATGATTCGTTATAAGCCGATTCTCGCGTATCTTACGCCCACGAGAAGGTTCTGCTTTCGTATTAAGACGAGTGATCATAATATTGCATTTTTATGTTTCCGAGATTCTGTTGTGAACAGTGTTTTTACTGTTCGTTATAGAATCTCACTTATTAACGCAAAACCCGTAAATGTCGTATCTTATTCGTTATAGCTCCGTTTTTAGCGATTCTTTCGAACACGTTCTCGTATTTGAAATTTTTATCATATTATTGATGTTTACAAAGCATAAGTTACTGCCATGAATAGTAACTTTTATAAAATTTGTTTTATAAAGTATTTAGCGTCGTAAACTCGTAACTAGCGTATCTTCTTCGTTATAAATCCGATTTTCGAGTTTCTTATCATTTTGGAATCCTTATGAGATGTAACTATCATTTAAAAACCTTAGCATGGATTTAACAAATTCGTATCAAAACAGCAAGTTTGAAAGTTTGATTAAACATGTTTAAGCTTTATATTTTGTACCCAGTATGCAATCAACACCTTGGTTACAACCTACTTTACAACATTTATATCTTATGTCATACATAATAAAGTCCATTAGATCATGTTTGTCCAATAGAGTCCAAATGTAACAATATTAACATGTTATTACTCCATTGTACATTGTAACTTCTTAAGTTACCCATTAAACCCTAAATTTTGTATTTAACATGAGTAATAAACTTAACCAACATGTAAAAACACTTAATACATCCTTTTAAACATCATACTGCATCCATATACATGTAAATAAGCTCAACAAACATTAATCATATGTAAAAATCCTTTCACATATTCAAAAGAATCTAAATGGTG
>BQNB010045553.1:25000-44210 GCA_026074375.1 Tanacetum coccineum
CTAACGCCCCAAGTTCTAAATCATGAGATCGTATAGTTCTTTCAATAATTTTTAACTGCCGGTGATGCATAAGAAATCACCTTTTCTCTTTGCATCAACACAGCGCCCAAACCCTTCTTTTAAGCATCACAGTATGCGATAAAATCTTCGCTTCCCCTCAGGTAAGGCAGTGATTTAGGTGCCATGCACAGCTCTGCTTCAACAGTTGAAAAGCGCTTTCTTGTTTATCGCACCCACCAATCAAACATGACACCTTTTCAGGGTTAGTTGGTCATTGACTTGGCGATCATTGAAAACCCCTTCGATGAATCTTCTATAATACCGCAAGGCCCAAAAATTGGTGAATCTCTGTTGGTGTTTTTTAGGAGACGTCCAATCTTGATAGATTCAATCTTGGCATGGGTCAAGCGTGAAAACCTTGACAGCAATCACATTGACCACGAAAATTATACCCTGGAGATCAAAATTTCACACTTGGCGAACTTGGCTACATTCTTCCTTCTTTAGCAATTTCAAGAATCTGCCTAAGGTGTTCTTCATGTTCCTATCTTACTTTTGGAGTAGATCAAAATGTAATACGATGAAGACAAATACAACTAGCCAGAACGGTTTACACACCCGGTTCATAAGGTCCATGAACATGGCCGGTGCATTAGTCAAACCAAAAGACATGACTTGGAATTCATAGTGACCGTATCGAGTCTTGAATGCAGTCTTGGGAATGTCTTCTTCTCGAACTCTCAACTGGTGATACCCTGACCTTAGATCGATCTTTGAATAAATACTCGAATCCATGCACTGTTCGAAATTAGGTCATCGATCCTTAGGAGTGGGTTAACGGTTTCTTCAACTGTCATTTGTTCTAAATTCCCTTGTAATCGATGCACATACCGGAAAGACCCATCTTTCTTCTTTACAAACAAAACCGGAGCTCCCTAGGGTGAGGAACTTGGTCTTATAAAGCCTTTGTCCATAAGTTCCTGCAGTTGCTGCGCTAGTTCCTTCATTTCGGACGGTGCTATCTATTATAGGAGCCCTTGCTAACGTGGGTGTAGCACCAGGATAACAAATCGAATCGAACCCTCCACTTGTCGAGTGGGTGGTATACCCGGCAAGTCCTCAGGAAAGACTTCGGGAAATTCTTGAACAACTGGCTCATCTCAAGTCGCTCCCCCCTTTGACTTGTCTTCGACTTTTGGTTGCGGTGATATTTGCAAAGAATACGAGACATCCCTTCGTTAACATACTCTTGAGCCCTTAGTGACCCGAGATGATGTTATCGGAGTCCTCGTGTTTATGCTGGCTATTCGTCAACCTCGAACGATTAAAATTTCATCTCTAAAAGGAATACGAACGATCTTTTCCGCACAGACAATAACGGCATGGTACTTTGCCAACCAATCCATACCAATTATCACGTCAAAACTACCCCTATTCTAATCGGGACATTAGGTCTATGTTGAAAGGATAATTTAAGAAGTTTAACGTACAACCTCGAATAATAGTGTTTAACCCAACTATATCGCCCGAACGGCTATTCGACTTAATTTTATAATCATGATCAAATGCCGTTGGAGTGATAAATTCAGAGCAAATGTAGTAGATACAAAACATCCTAACGTACCCGTATCAAATAAAATAGATGCATATCGGTTGTTTAGGAGAAACGTACCCGTGACGATATTGTTGTCCGGGTTTGCCCCTGCATTGCCCACGGCATACACCTTTGCCTGAGCCTTGGCATTTCCAACCCGATTACCCCGGTTGTTGTTGTTCTTTAATTTTGGGCAATCCTTCTTGAAATGCCCTTGAGCACCACATTCAAAGCAACCCCTCTGATTAGCCCCAGTGTTGACATTTGGGGGATTCCTGCAGTCACGAGATAAATGACCAAATCGGTTGCACTTGTGGCATTTGGGAGCACAAGGACCATCATGGTGATAGTTACATTTGGAACACAGAGGTCTAGGCCCTCCGTATGGTCTCCTGTCACCATTTCCTGTGGCATAAGCTCTTCCATTGTTTTGTCTCTTGTTTGGTGGTTGATTCTGGTTGTTCCTGGCGGTGTCATCAGACTTTCTTTTGTTGTCAGCCTGACGTTCAGCCCAAGTGTTGATCTTTTTGTCCATGAGTTCAGTGGCGAACTCAATGGCATCCTGCATAGTTTTTGGCTTAGTTGCCATCACACTGCCATGGATCGTGTCGGGCAAGCCACCGACATATTTCTCAACTTGGTCTATTTCTTCCAGAAACATCCGATCGCACATTAGTGCCAGTTCTTGGAAACGTTGGCTATAGGTTACCACATCGGTACCCTTCACCTTTAAATTCCACATTTCAAACTCCAGTTTCTTAATTTCGCCCCTTGGGCAGTATTTGTCTGTCATCATCTTTTTCAGTGTCCTCCATGGCATTGCATGGGCAGCTTCAGGAGTAGTGGTCTTAACATGGGAGTTCCACCATGTAAGAGCATTTCCTTGCAGGGTACACGTAGTAAATTTGACCTGGCATGCTACTGTACAGTTGCTTATGCTATAAACAGACTCCATCTTTTCAAACCACTGAGTGAGTCCGACAACTCCCTCAGTGCCCTTGAAGTTCAAGGGTTGGCATTTTAGGAAGTCCGGGTAGGTGCATTCACGAGCAACCTGCACAGGCCTTCTGGCACCCGTTCCTGAAGTATGGCTATCATCGCCATTTCTGGTTGCATCACGTGCTGCCAGTGCAGCAGTAACGCCTTTTCCGGTTAATCATTGCCCTAAATTTGGGCATTTGGTCGTGACATGATGTTAGTGGTATGAGTGTCTGTGACTGGTGTTGGTGTTGCATCTGGGTTTAACCTCGTGGTCTTTCTCTTTGGTGCCATTTTCTTTAAATCACAAGAAAACATAATACCCGTTAGATTTCATAAAATCATAACTATGACATAACATATACACATTAAATAAAAACGAGATCACATCACACAGTGAAATGTACAACTGTATTGGAAATTAAGCATGGTATAACCAAATCACGACATCTTTATAATAAATTCGATTCATAGATAACGCAAATCCGTCCATTTCTATATAACTTGTAAAAAACATACATGTTTCTTTTAGATACAAGAATGATTACTACACTTAGGTTCAAGACCAAAAGAAACAACCTAACAGCCATACTACCAGGATATACCCGTAACACTTATATGCTGTACAAGATAGATAATACCTGAACAAAAGACCTATACTGGGTAGCTAAACAAAACAAAAGATCTATACAGTCTGCTAGCTGGGAATAACCCATAATACTTAACAGGCTGCATAGCATAGCTACAACATAACCAAATCTAGGAACTGCTACCAGCCTCTCCTGGTGCATCAGGCTGTGCCGGACCTTTTGCGGGTCCAAGCTGCCTCTGAAACTCGGCCATCTGAGTCTGTAGTCCTTTCAGCAACTCTAATGCCTTAGTCAACTGGACCTGCCTCTGGTAGTCTGCCTGTAGCATCTCTAAAGTCACAACCTGACTCTTACGGTCAGCTGCCTGCAACTGTGAAATCACTGCCTGCTGACCCATCACTACAGAACGTAATGCCAAGATCTCTGAACGTGTCATATAGCTAACCTCTATGGAGCGTCCCCATGCCTCTCGGGAAACCAGAGCCTCCTGATCTAGTAGTCGTGCAGTCTCATAGTGGTACTGACTATCATCAACCAATGTCCCAACACTCTGATATATCTGGGTCTGCCTGTCCTGAGTATCCTCTATCACAACATAGATATCCTGCGTGTCCTGCTCCTGGACTGCAGTAAGCTCTATCACCCTAGTATTGACCCCTTCAAGGGTCATCAGTGCTACATCCTCAACAGTCTCTCTCGGGTCTACCCAAACATCTCTAATCCCATAGCCGACCTCCTCGGCTCTTTGTCGTCTGATCTCGGTATCCGTAGTACCGACAAACCCATAGTCTGCCCTACGACCTCCAATAAGTCTAGTGGCAGCTGCAGTTGAACTCTCTCTAATGTCGTACCTAGGACCAAGGTCAATACCCAACCTCTTCCGAGGTGGTAGTGTAATCTCAGGCATGTCTGTCCTGTGGTCAGAAGATAGTAACAGCAAAGGTGGTGGTAAAGTAGGTAGTGGTAATAGATGAGAAGTGGATGGTGTCTCGGCTCTCTGCCGGATCATAGCAGCCCGATAGCCCAACGGGTGAATAGGACTAGCAGGTGGTGATGCTGGAAATGGGGGAGATGGTATATGTGGTAATGGAGATGATAGTGGAGTAAGTAGTGATGGTGGTGGGGTGGTTAAGGCAAGAAGTCTCTCGACCTCTTCCGTAGGAGGAAGTGATATGGATGGCTTATCTGGGATAGATATCTTGGCGGTCATACGGTGTACAGGTGGGACAGAGTCGGCCGGAGCTGGGTGCTCCTCCTCCTCCTCCTCATCCTTGTCCTCGTCCTCATCATCATCATCATCATCATCATCATCCCTATCAGCAGGGTAATCAGCTGGATCCTCCTCGGGATCCTCATCGTCCTCCTCCGGCTCCTCCTCCAGATCAGACTCAGGAACATATCCCGGTGAATCTACAGTGGGTGAGGAAGCAGCATGTAGTGGCTGCTCCTCGGCCGAGAGTATCTCATCCTCCTGTGGTATGTACTCAGGGTACATCGGCTCAGGAACAAAGTCCCAAAGTCCATGGGGAGGTAACTGCGGCTCCTCGGTGCCAGGTATGTATGTCAAAATCGATTGTGGAAAACCTTCGGGCCAGGTAATGTAGTCAGTGTGATGGTGGGCACCTGATAAGCATGCAATATGTAATCATTGTTAAATATAAGTTAAAATGCTAACACTACTCATAAATGCTAATTGTAGATGCATAGCTACTTTCCGCTCCCTTATTCCTAAGTCCTCTAAAGGTTTTATTCTTATTATTGGTGACAAATTAATTAATGTCTTATTTTCATAAAGTAAAACCCGGTTTAGACCATAATTAGTTTGAAATCATTTCCTAAAGAGACGATGTGGTGAGAATAAGGTCTACATTAAGGTTCTAATTTAGCACGATTTAGGGGTTATCCTTTTTAGATAACCCCAGAGTCAAAATTTGGCTTTATTATTATTATTGCAACATTATTAAACCTCAGTCCTTTAAACAACTGCCACATCGGTATGCGAACCGACCATGGTCCAGGAGTCTTATTTCGACCTCGGTGATCCTCGACCTTTTAGAAGGCTGCAACATCGGTTGTGAGCTGGCAAGATGCAGCAAACTTTTATCGGTCTCGGATTATTACTATGTTCCCTTTTTTAGAAGACTGCCACATCGGTTGTGAGCCGGCAAGAGGCAGTAAACTTTTATTAGCCCACAGTTTTTATTATTATTCACACCTCCACCCTTTAAACGACTACCACATCGGTTGTGAGCCGGCAAGAGGTAGTGGTCTTATTTCAGCTTCGGTTTATTACATAACTTATTATTATTAGCTAAATTTCAAGCCGTCAGGAATCGGTAGCTTATTTCCCCACAACACTGACAAAACCTCGATGTATACCTTACTTTCACCAGAAGGAATCTCTACGAAGTGATTTAAACTAAAAATCGCAAAAACCTAAAGCAACTTTATTTATTCAAAAATTATATAACGTTTATTAAGCCGATGGGAGCAAAAAGCCACAATTAACCTCTATGAGCCTTAAAGAGTTCCAAATACTTTATGTTTAGCATCTAACTTATATAAAACTCTATCATTTCTCGTTCTTCGCAATATTTAAAATCTTTAATAAAAAGATCCGCGAATGCTTCGTCTAATAAAGCAAGCTTTGCATATTTAAAGTTGTAACACCCCCATTTTTACAAATATAGCAGCGGAAGCTAATCTGGGGTATTACTTCATAATACAATAGTCATAATCATAGAAAACGACTCAAAAGAGACGTTTTGGAAAATTTTAGTTATCATTCAATATAATATCAGAGTTTTACAAAAGAGAGGTCCCATAATCTTGAAACATAAAGTTTGAATTATAACAGTTTTAGCCATCTTCAAGTCTGTGCCACTCCGTGCCATAAGTTGCTCAATTACATGAGATAAACATGTTAAAAAGTCAACACAAAGGTTGAGTGAAATTCATAGGTTTTTGATAAACAGTTTGAGTACAAGTTCAGTAGTGGGTTAAGTTGTTATACACCCATATGAAAAACATTATTATTGCCTTAAGCTCATGACACCGAAACCTTGGGATAATCAATAATCACAAGTAATTGCCCCAACGGGTGCCTTTGCCAAAACACCCGCATAGTTATTTCTAATGAAGTGCTATTGGTTACCGAAAGTATAGGTACACCAACGGGGAGTCCAGTCCCAAATAGATCTATTCACAACATTCGCGCTCACTCCGTAGAGTAATTAACGGTTCATGATAATGGGGTCTTAATGGCAAAATAGTTACTTAGGCAATAATGTATCAGGATAGCATACAGAAAAATACTTGCATTCATGGTTTATAGCATGTATCCCCCTCGCGGGTTTATAAAACATTTAAAAGATTGAAATGCGAGGCTATGAACTCACCTTAACAGTACAGGGAAATCTGATTGATGGCAAAAGTATATGAAATGAAAGTAACGGCTTCGTCACACAACCTGGGTAATATGTCAAGTCTTTAGTGATGGTTTATGTTTCAAAACTTCATAAAGTTTAACGTATTACTTTGATTTATTAATTTATGAATAAAGATTGTATCATGTTCGGGGCCATAATTTAATTCAGAGGTCATGTTAGTAATCGTTTGAGGAGCCAGATCATTTAAATCGTAAATCCAAGCAAAACTCGTCAAAAGTATACCAATGAATCTCTTCACAGAAGCTCCCTAGTACGTGATATGATTAAAATTTAAGTTCTTTCAAAAGTTAGTCGATGATAAATTACGTTAAAATATTTAACGTAATTGTTATAATGCGTCGATCATGATTATATCCGATTAATGTGTAGGGTTTAATTAAAAATAGAGTTTTATAATATTAATATTTATTTATCATATTTATATAAAAATATTTATGTTTTATATTTTAAGTTGCAAAAAATGGCAATATATACCCTCTATTTATAAACTTTTACAAGTTTAGTCCTTTATATATAAAGTATATATAATTTAAACCTTTAACTTTAAAACTTGGCAAAATAGGTCCTTATAGTTATAACTTTAGAATAATGACATTTTCAGCCCCTCTAGTTATAAATTTCAGAAAGTTACGATATATACCCCTATGCATGAAAACATTTGCAAATCAAGTCTAAAAAGCCATGCAAGCTTATTTTAGGGTTCCAAATGATATTTGCAGGTTATAGCTTATTAGAATAAGCTAAAATAAGATATTCTAACGTGTACATAAGTTTTGAGAAAGAAGGATTGTTAGCTGGAAAATTAAAACGGGTTGTTTTTAAGGTTTTAACCAAAAACACATGGGTTTGAAGATTCAAGGCTTCAAACAACAGATTATATATGATCTTAAGAGTCTTATGAAACATTATAAATTAGATTATGAGCTTATTGAACAAGATTTAAGCTTACTTAAGCTACAAATGGGTCGAAATGGGTTTTTCGTGTTCGTACGCCTAGATATGGATTCAAGACATTCCTTCTTATGATTCTTGGCATGTATTCTGATCTTAGGGACCTTTTACTTCTTCCTTGGCCTGATTTAGAACTCCATTTGAGTGGTGATGAGTTTTTAAGGTGTGTTTGAAGTGGTGTGCTGTGGTTTTGGCTTATATAGGGTCATATCCCCTTGGTGCTCCAAGTTTTACTTGGTGGCTAAGGAGGTCAAGGGCTGTAGATAGGTGACTAAGGAAGCCTAGTGATGAGTATGGGAGGCTATGGTGATAGTAATGCAAGGTGGAAGGATGTTGAGGGGGTTCGGTTACAAAGGGGTGATAAGGAGGTGACAAGATAATCTTGGTGGCCAAGGGTGGTGATGGAGATGCTTGGTGACATGGTAGTGAGGTCATAGAGGTGCTTGAGGTGCTAGGTTTCTAGCTTAGGTATAAATGGGTCAAAAATGAAAGAAAAAAGGTGACGGGTGGTTTAGGGTTTTTGGTCTTTAAAACATGTATTAGGGTTTTAGGATTAGGGTAATTAGGGTTTAGGATTAAGATTAGAGTTTAGGATTAAGGTTTAAGGTTTAGGATTAAG
This sequence comes from Tanacetum coccineum, assembly GCA_026074375.1. Taxonomy (NCBI): domain Eukaryota; kingdom Viridiplantae; phylum Streptophyta; class Magnoliopsida; order Asterales; family Asteraceae; genus Tanacetum; species Tanacetum coccineum. The sequence continues at coordinate 33,182 of BQNB010045553.1, forward strand.
GTTTAGGGTTTAGTTTTAGGTTTAAAGTGAAATTAGGGTTTTAGGGTTTCGTTTAGGGTTTAGGGTTTTAGATTAGGGTTTTAGTTGTCATTAGTGGTGTTTGTTTAGGGTTTAGGAGTCATGCATTAAGTGTTTGTACCTTGTGCTAAAGTGGTAGTAAGAAACTAAAGTGATTTAGGAGGTAAAATGACCTAGTTTGGTTTTCTTGCATTATTGACTTGTACATTGGGCTTTAGAAAGTTGTAACTTGATTTAGGAGGGAAAAGATATTCAAATGTTGTGCATTGTACACTTGTACACATGCTTGAAGGCTTGCACATTTATTTTATATGTATACATTACATATAATTAGGGTTTTGATATAAACGTTTAACGTTTAAAGCTTGTTTTGAAATAACGTTGTAAATGGTACGTTAAATGGATAATGTACTTGGTAAAATGATATTAAGATATAGACTTGACATAGGTTGTTTGTTAACATGATTAATTCATAGATATGATGGCATTGTAGAGGTTGCGTTGAGCTTGTTTACTTAGAGTGAAGTTACGTTGATTATGAGATAAAACACGTAATTTTTCCCAGTAAAAAAGGTGGTTTTTTTTCATAATTGTTGGATTGTACAGTGCATCACAAAATTTAATAGATGGATAAATGACATTGATGAATATTTACGGGTTGTTGTTGTATCTCCTCCATTAAAAGAAATCTAGTCCGACCAATTAGTTGGATGTCGGGAGTAGTGTTGAAAACAGATGTGGATATTGGCATGAATTTGATCTTCGAGTTCCCACGTATAACTTCTGGTCCTCTTTTAGAGTTCCATCTTACTTTGACTATAGGAATACGACTTTGCTTCAGTTGCTTGACTTCTCGATCCATGATCTCCACCGGTTTTCTACAAGTTGAGTTTTGTCATAGAGTCGAAGCTCTTTCATGGAATGACAAGGGATACGTCAAGATAAGCATTTATTTAGATAGAAACATGGAAAGTATTGGGGACATTACTGAGCTCTTTCAGGAAGTCAATTTTATATCACCTGGGCCAATCCGTTCAGGATTTTGAATGGTCCATTGTACGGGGATTAAGCTTTTCCTCATTTTTCGAACGGATGACACCTTTACGAGGGGACATTTTAAACAATTACACGATCTCCAACTTGAAATTCTAGAGGCATTCGTCTTACATTGGCATAACTTCTCTGCCGATCTTTTGCAGCTTGCAAGCGTTGTTGAATTTGCATTATTTTCTCGGTGGTTTCATGGATTATTTTTTGTCCCTTAAGTTGAACATCTCCATCTTTGGCCCAACAAACAGGTGACCTGCACTTTCAACCATAAAGTGCCTCAAATGGTGCTGCCTTAATACTGGCATGGTAACTGTTATTGTGGAAAATTCTACTAATGTGTAGTGTTTTTCATCCTTTTCAAAAAATCTAATCACAGGCTCGAAGCATGTCTTCAAGTGTTTGGATGGTCCTTTCACTTTTCCCATCAGTTTCGGGATGATATGTCGTACTCATGTCTAATTGAGTACCTAAAGTACTTTGTAATGATTGCCAGAATCTGGACGTGAAATGACTGTCACGATCCGAGATGATAGATATTGGCACTCCCATGCGGGACAGATATTTCCTTTATGTATTACCTTGTTAGGGGTTTCCATACTTCTGTCTCTTGGGTAGGGGATTGGAAATGTGCGGATTTGGTAAGGCGATCGACAATTACCCAGATTGTGTCATGTCCGTTTAATGTTTTGGGTAGTTTTGTGATGAAATTCATTGTTATTCTTTCCCACTTCCACATAGGAATCTTGTAACACCCCCAAATTGGGTCGCAGTGGAATAAGGGTCCGGGGCGTGTTACTTCTCAGATCAACAACACAAGATAATATAAGAACGACCAAAAAGTCATTTAAAACTGATACATTGGATTTAATAAAGTATGTGTTACAAAAGCCCGAAGCTTTACTTGTTTACTTGTTATTATTACAAAGATTTCCAGCCCATAACAGATACACAAAATGTAATGGGACAAAATCTTTAATGCATGACTTCATAATATAAACACCAATGTATCCTTCGCACCTCGTGCTTAAGGACCATTGAAAAACATTGCATATTTAATAAACAGTCAACATAAAGTTGGTGAATTTCATAGGTTTATGTAAATGTTATGCGGGTCCGCAAGACTTTCCCTATGATAATTGAAAACAGATGCAGTCATCACAAAATGTAAATTACATATGCCTAAGCTCATGACAACCGAGCTCGACATAATTTGAATTCAATATATAAATATTGCTACATTGCCCGTGTTGATGTTCAACCCGTAACATTCTAGTATCCGACATGATATACGTTCGTTCAGTGAAAGTAGTCACCGACGGGATGTCAAATCCCAAATAGATCTATCTATAATCATTCGCGCTCACATTCCAGTAATTGACAGTTCATGATTCATGGGCATAGTGGGTTATCACTACTTAGGCAACACGTAATCATGATAAAATGTACACTTGCGTCCAATTTGTAAAACATGCATATGTTTCTCACCCCAAAAACTTGTAATTTAATAATTGTAAAACATGGGGCTATGAACTCACCTTGAGTGAGTAAACTGATAACAAAATATATCCAAGTAAAAACGCTCGTCACGATAAAGCTGGATTGCAACCTAGTTAATATAGTCGAATCAGTAATCATGTATGTTGTATAAAAACAACTGGTATATATTCCTATTATAGTTTCATCGTACTTATTGTTCGGCTATTCCATATTTAAGAGGTTCCTGTCATGACGCTATGAGGAGTTAGGACACTTTAAATCGTAAATCCAATAACTCGTCAATACGCCATCCGAAGAAGCCTCATTATGAAATTCCCTAGTAATATAGCACTTCGATAAAAACTAATAACATATCATAATCTATATAGCTATTATCTCTCTATTTGTTTTAAGTGATATCGTAATTATAAAGTAAAAACGTTTATAATTACGCCTTTAGTAAAAATGACATAACTTTGTCGTTTTAAGCCCGTTTCTAGCGTTTCTTTACGACCCACCACCTTTTGTATTATGACGTGTGATCATTAAAATCATTTTTAGGTTTTTGATATTTCTGTGATGATATTGTTTTTAATCTTAAAACAGCTATATAATCGTTTTTATAATTTTAATTAACGTAAAACCTGTTTTTGTCGTATCTTATTCGTTATAGCTCCGTTTTTAGCGATTCTTTCGAACACGTTCTCGTAATTGAAAGTTTTATCATATTATTGATGTTTACAAAGTATAAGTTTCTGCCATGAATAGTAACTTTTTATAAAATTTGTTTTATAAAGTATTTAGCGTCGTAAACTCGTAACTAGTGTATCTTCTTCGTTATTAATCCGTTTTTCGAGTTTCTTATCATTTTGGAATCCTTATGAGATGTACTATCTTTATAAAACCTAATATGGCTGCTTCCAAATTCGAATCAAAACAGAAGGTTTGAGGTTTTGTGATTTAGACATGTTTTAAGCTTGATTTTTGTACCATTAAGCTTCAACACCTTATTACAACTACTTCACAACATTTCTATCTTATGTTTTACATATATAAAGTCCATTAGATCATACTTTACTCAAGTGTGTTCAAGATAACAAGTTTAACTACCATTTTCACTTGTAACTCATAAGTTAACATTAGAAACCCTAATTTGCTCATAAACATGTTCATACTTAACCAACATGTTAGAACACTTATACATCCCTTTTAACATGATATTACCATTCATATGACATGTAAATAAGTCCATATAACATTAATCATAAGTAAATATCCATTTTACATATTCAAAAGTACCCTAAATGGTGATTTAGCTAAATATAACATATGAACACATAAAATCTTAGTTATGAAATGATTAAGCTTTATATATAACCTTGTGTGGATGAGTAGAGAAAAGAAAACCAATCACACCCTTGTGATTTAAACTCTTGGCTTGAAAAATTAGGATGAAACCCTAATTTTTCCCAAGTAAACCCTTTCTTCCTTTTCTTGATTCCTTCCTTGCAAATGGTTAACCAACTCTTGAAACCTTCTTAGAATACCTTAGATATGATGTGTGTATGCTTGTATGATGATAGAAAATCAAGCTATGGATTGCCCAAAATACAAATTTTGAGTCGTGGGATAGTAAGAGAGAAAAGGAAGAGTTTTGTGATTTTTCTTGTAAAGGAAATGAAGAGTATGAGTTTCTGAACACAATGGCTTGCCTATTTATACTACTAGGAGGTGTATGAGATATTTTTAGGTTTCAAGTTGATTCATGCAAGGTGGCAAGGCTTGTTGAAGAAAGTTGAAGCTTATCTTGACAAGAATGGCTAGTCATGAGATCAAGTTGATGCAAGATGCATGTATGAAGATATTTGTGAAGGTGCATGGTCTTATCTTGGCCTCCTAGTCACTTATACACGTTCATATGCATGTGTATAAGTTAGGATATGTTTTTGATCTTTTACATAATGTATACTTGCATTATATGAAGTATAATGTAGTATAAATCAAATACAATGTATAATTTGTACATTGTAGGGTTTGGTTTGAATTCTTTCTTGAGTAATATGTATAAAGTGATAAATACTTAAAGTTTTAAATAAACTTTAAGTATTTGGTACAAATTTTGGGTATTTAATGAAGCGTAGATAAGTTAACGTGCTTTCGGGTAGGCCTAAACGTACTTTATCGCGAAACGTAAACACTTAACATAACCAATAAAAATAAAATGTGCAATGATAATAATTATCCTCTAAATAATCATATAACACTTGCTTGATGTAAACATTTAATTGTTTAATGCCCGTTTATATTGAATGATCATTTTTAGTTTACGCGATTTAGCTTAACGATTACGATTTAAAAGCAAATGCGTAAAACCCTAAAAATAAATTATGAATTACATAACGTCGTACAATGACCTAAAACACGAGGTGTTATACAAGCCTTCAATCTTGAACAATCATATTGGTTACTACTTTAAGGCCGCTAGCTATTTCAATCTCATAACTAGGGCTTATGACACTAGGTTTCATGTTAATCAATGGCAAGAAGTTGGTAGATATAAAGCTATAATCAGCACCAGAATCAAACAAAACTGTAGCAAAATGATTGTTTAGAGAACATGTACCTATCACAACATTCAGGTCTTGTGGAGCTCCAACAACACCTAAGGCAAAGGCTCTACCATGTGCTCGGTTCCTATTGTTCCCCGGGTTAGGTTTTCCTTCCATTGCTAGTACGGGGTGTGGGCGATTTCCTCCTGCGGTAGTGGCTCGGTTCATCCATAGGCATTTCCTCCTAAAGTTGTTGGGATCTCCACACTCAAAGCAAGTTGGTCTTGGTCTTTCATTAGTAGCTCTACCCATGCAGTATCGGGTAAAGTGGCCCACTTGGTTACATCGACCGCACATAGGGCAGTTACCAGATTGATAGAAGTTGCATTTTGCACACTTCGGATGTGGCCTAGCATACTGACGTTGTCCATGTCCTTGCTCCAGAGCAGTTAGAGCAAAGTTCCTTCTAGTTATTTTCCTCTTGTTCCTATCATCCCTTCCTTGATTCTTGTTCTGATCATTCGACCTCTTGTTGTTTCTAGCATTTTCCTGTTTCTTAAAAACCCATCCTTAATACCATCGGTGGTCAAACGGTTGGCCATGCTCACCGCACTCTGAATACTAGTGGGTTTGGATGAAGTAACATGTGGCTTGATCTCGGGAGCCAAACCCCGAATGTAACGATTGACAAGCTGGTTCTCTGGGGTACCATGTGTTGCACCAGCCTTGCCAACTCATGAAATCTAGTTGTATACCCATCAATATCTGGCCCAACCATCTTGTGATTCCAAAATTCTGTTTCAAGCTTTTGAATTTCGTCATCAGTACAATATTCCTTCATCGACAGCTTCTTAAAATCTTCCCAAGGTTGAGCTATAGCAACTGCCCATCCTCGAGTTTGAACAAGGGTATTCCACCAAGTTAAAGCGCGACCTTATAGCATACTAGATGCGAATTCAACTTGGCTCTCTGCGGGGCACTTAGTGATATGAAGCACATACTCAATGCTTTCAAACTAGGTTAGTAAACCAACTGCACCTTCTGTGTTGAAGAATTCCTTGGCACCAGAAGCCCTAAAAGTTTTGATATTGCAGCTTTGTGTGACCTCTCTTTGATTTGTTTGGTTTCCTCTGAGGGCTTGAACAAGTTGAGTTAGCAGATTTCGCAATGCGGTGTTAAGTTGTCAAGTCATTTCTTTAGCTGTTTCATTGGGAGGGTTTGTGTTGTTGGCAATGTTGCTACGTTTGCTTCTTCTCGCCTTAATTCTACAAATTAACATCAAAATACACTTTATTAGAATCTTGACAAACCGTACCTTCAAACAATTTATACATATTTACATAATTATAGTTAAGGAGTGAACATGTTTAGAAATTTTCAACTGGAATAATAGGTATCTTTAACCAAAGTTTTATGGTATATACATTCAGGTGACCAGTAAGTTTTACATAAAACACACACACACACACACACACACACACACACACACACATATATATATATATATATATATATATATATATATATATATATAATCCGGATCGATTGATAAGGTTTTTATTTTGAGAAGATTGAGAAGGTTTTCAAAAATGATAGATTTTTAACTTTGAATTTCAGTTTATTTTCACCGAAAAACTCAATTTATGTGATTATTAATTCAAAAATGGTAAACCAAAATTTGAATCAAAGTAAAAAATCCTCTTGTTTTTGCAATACAAGTATAAGATTGATTTTCCAATACAAATATAAGGAATCATAACCATAACACAATTTTTAGCAATGATTTGGAATCAAATTTGTGATTTATAGCTTTGATTACACTATTAAATGATGTTTAACTTGTGAATCATATCAAAAATATAAATCATTTGCTCAACATAGATTTTCTCAATCCTTTCCTCACAATAAAACTCCTTCTCTCAAGGAATCGGAACCTTTATAAATATATATATATATAAGTAATATGTAACAGTATAATGAAATATTGTATATGTTTATGTAAAATTATATATATATGTATATGTATATATACATACATATATATATACATACATATATATATATACATACATATATATATACATACATATATATATACATACATATATATATACATACATATATATATATATATATATATTAAATGTGGGTTCAATATTCCTCAAATATATATATTTGATTGGTTGTTAATAATTCGAAAGATAATTATAAAAATGTAAGTTTAGTTGAGCTATCAAAAAGTTTATCTTGTTATTCATTACGTATATAAGTAATAAATAACCGGATAAAATTTTACAAGATAATTATGTCGAAAATTTAACTCGTACAACAATGTTATCTATAATTTATCAAGTCAAAGTATATGAAATCAAACAAATGAATAAACAGAGACAACACAACACAAAGTCTTCCCAAAAGATAATGATATCAATATCAATCAAAGTTTGACACTTGAGTTATAAAATCGATTCAAATAGTTTATTATATCATAATAGAAAGGAACTACACAACCAGTAATCTGAAAAAGAATTAGATTAGTCGTGCGGGTAAGCTATACTAGTACACCCTTATTGGTGCATCTACCAACAACTAAACCCCGAAAAGGATTAGTAGAGTAAGGATAAAACACCGTGCATTTCTTCTTTCAGCCTAAGCTCTTTATAGCTGCGTTGCATCCACGTTGTTTGAGTATCCATATCCAAACATCCAAGCCTCACCCATCCTCGAGTGAATTCTTCAAAGGTCTTAAGCCATGTAGCAACTTGAAGCATAATTTCACAACTCATCAAACAAGAACTGTCATGAAATCAAGGTAGAAGTTGGTAAAAGGCCTAATGTTTTTAAAAAATTGACTCTACTTTGTGATCGCTTAGAAACAAAATCTTGGATCACTAAACACAGAGTTTGCTAACAAGCAAGGAACGCTTGTTTTTACAGCCAAAATGGTTGGCTTAATAGTATGACAAAATAAGACAAAGACGTAATCGGAATATAGGTCGACGTAATTTCTAATGGTGAAAGAACGAACATCTCTACATGTCGTGCATACGTAGTTCACCCGCCGCTCACCTCAAGCTCTGACTCAAAACCTATCGACGAGTCCACCTCAAGGTGGTGTGCAGGGTAAGGGTACAAAGAGTAGTTAAGTGTACGTCGCGACTTATTCACAGAAACATCATCATGCGAAGACGATCTATGGGGCATACTGTTACTTTAACGTATCCGTAATAACAATGTGCTTAGGGACAATGTGACAATAGTAACCGACATAAAAGCAAACTCATAATATAAATTTTCAATCAGAATAAAGCATGATGTATTTAAGCGCAAATATTGGACATCTAAAAGTATGAAGTATACAATACACATAATCCCTAGTATGCTTTTCAGTGACCAAAATGGAAAGTCGGCTTTTTAACTCGTTTAAAATAATGACTATACCCAGTGTTGCATGATACTCCCTAAATTAAACATAGTTGATCAAGTTATGTCTAATTGAGGTCTAATGATGAAACCACTTGGACTAGTCGACTCGTTTCATGTTTGGTGTTTTTAGAAATGAAAATCATTTGGGTTATAGTTCGGATTTTTTTATTTTGAAAGACCAGCGTTCTTTATAACCTTAGGCTCTGATTACCAATCTGTCACACCCCACTAAGGCGGAAACGCGAGGTGTAACATATTAATAAACATCACATAAGATGATAGACAAAACAACATACATGAATTGAGATAAAAGAAAGTTATTCGAATTACCAAAATTCAAGTACAAGTTTAAAAGTGCAAAGATAACATAGTTATTTTTCTTTCGAACATGGATCACCCAATAGATAATAACTTGGAAGAAAGTAGATATCTTTAACAGGTTCAAATGCAATCACACTAAGTTTTCACTTTAGGAACGTCACTTGAAAAGCATGATAAAAACAATCAACTATTGAAATAGTAGGTGAGCTCACAGGATTATGTACACAAAATATAGTTTTATAAAAGAGTAGATGTCTCAATAATAGTTTCCAACTCATGAGCGAGTTACCAAAATAGGTCAAGAATCTAAAAAGGATTCTAGTTTTCAAATACAGTCCCTATTACCTTGAGTAACGTGACATAATCAATTCATCAAGTTTAAGTATGTATGTATGCTATAGTGTTTATGTGAGGCACTACTTAAACGCATTCAGCCTTCCAGTTCTAATTCATAACACAATATGGGTAGGTATTACCCCCAATCCAAATCATAATACCATATGTCCTAGTACTATGCACCCCATTTATGCTGGGAGTGAGGACTGGCAAATCTCCTAATAGCGCTATCTATAAGTACTAACATCTCAATCTTGTTGAGGGGGATATAGTGAGCTAAAAGTAGTGGTAGTTTCCAAGCATACAACGATATACATATCAAGTTCAAGTCTAACACGTTTTCAAAGTTCAACAAGTTCAAATCGAGTGCAATAAGTTTAAGTATGCTCGAAAGTATAAACACACATAAGTACGAGCATAGTAGTTAAATAGAAAACATCATGCCTTTCATCCAAAAATTATAAAAATGGTAAAAGACGGGTTGTGAGAAACTCACCTTAAAATTAAGAACGATAATAGGACTTCTCTGCAAACCACACTAAGTATGCAACCCAAACGAATATGCAACCTTCTACTCGCAACCTACGGCAAGTAAATATACCTAATTAGATCCTATACGATATGCTCGGACAATATTAAGGTTCATTTGTTAAGTCTTGTTTTCACATTTGCTTCCAAGGTCACTTTTATCACAAAGCATAATTTCTACTAATTTGCCCTGAGTTTCCTGTCACTTTAAGTATTTATTTGACCAAGTTAACCAAACTTCTAGTCAATCTACTGCTCCAGGTCAAAATCCCATGTTTTAGGTATGTCTATGAATTTTTACAAAAATTATTAAGGTCTTATACCCGACCATTTATACCCGACTCTAAAAATGGCAAAATCTGGACATATAAAAGTATTTTAATGATCAAAGGGTCCAAATCAAGGTTATATGAGTTAGGCCAATGAGAGACTCTAAATATCTCTTACATGTGTCTTCCATATCAGTTTCAATGATATATTCATCGTGGTTTATGATTTATGGTCATTTTAGTACAAGGGTTGAAAAGAGATTTTCGGGCAGATTTGACACCTTACATCATTTTGAGATTTTCACCAACTAAACGACCTCATACTTTTACAAAGCTCACATTTCTGGAAAATAGACTCAAATTACTTGATGTTAGGCTCTGGAATCATGTCAAAATATTTATTTATCATCGACTTATGCTCCATTCAATATGACACAAAAATGATTTAGTGAGCTGATTGAAATTTCCTTTGACCAAAAAAAGTCAAACCAATAACCCAACATGCAAAAACGACCCAATAAACTCCCACAATCATATTAAACAAGTCTTAACATCATTTTAATCCAAAAATCTCAGTGGGTTCATGGATAAAAAGGCTCTTTTACACACAAACTTACAAGATGTGTCAAAACGTTTGAAAATCAAGAATTTATGTTACTTGTCTTGCATAGATCTTGTAGCAAAAATAAAAATGCACAACCCAACATTTTTGTACATCATTATTACTTATTTAAGATTTTTCTATCATGAAAATAATTTACCCATAAAGTTTTTTACAAAAGTAAGCTTAAATATGCAAGAAAATTCAAGAAAACCTCATTTTTGAAGAGTTTTAGTACAAGAGACATACTAGTCATCTTGTACCATGATTTTTACCTTTGATCTTGCTCCTAAAAATTAAAGATGATGGTGTTTTGATGGTGGTTAGGTAACGGCAGCGGCTAGAAGAACCAAGGAGGAGAGAAAATTTTATTGTTCTTAGATCTAAAATGAGAAAAATGGTATTTAAGAGGGTTTGATGGTTTTTGAAATTGCATGCATTTCTATTGGTTTATG
>BQNB010045554.1:0-44210 GCA_026074375.1 Tanacetum coccineum
TGAAAGTAAAATGACAGAATTTAAATGACATAAAACATAAATAAAAACATTAAAAGTAAAATTATACTACTCCTAAATTGCATACTTTCTACTGTGACTAAAAGCTCCTATTTATAGCCGTTTGTGAAGCTTTGAGTTGTGTTTGTTGTGTTTCTTCTATGAGGAGCTCAAAATCTTCATCACAACCATCCATTTATCTTGCTCTCCAAGTCCTTTAATCCAAGTCCTTGATTCTTTCTTCAAACCTTTTGACGAATAGGGATTTAGGGGATTGCCAACATGGATTTGTTGTGTTGTGATGTGAGGTTTAGTGGCATGGTAATGTTTTGTTTGTTGGTGCAGAAGTCGAGAGAAGGGATGATGAATAGTGTAAGAAGTTTGGCGGGAAAAGGTTTTAGGGGTGAAATGAAAGTTAATGGGCATTAGCCCTGTTTTTATTATGTGTTTGCACCGTTAGTCCTTTTGGACTGACACTGTTAGTCCTTTTGGACTAACGGTGCAAAGGTTTTTAAGGACCTTTGGTGTAATATGGTTAAAGGGTGTATGGTTTGGGCTGGTTTGGTATGGTTTTGGATTTTGGGCTTTTTAAACATTAAGGCTTGTAAGACTTTTAGATAAAGTCTTAATGGGCTGACCCGGCCCATTAAATGGGTGCGGGTTGGTCCATTTAAGATTTCTTCATTTTCGGCTTCGTCTTTGACTTTGACTTTTCGGTGTTGACTTTGATTTTAACTTTTGCTGACTTTGACTTTGACTTTTCACGACCTTTCCATTCCCGCGCTAGGTTTTGTCAGTTTTGGCTTCGTTTTTGTCCTTTAGTTAATATCCGATACTTGCACAGTAAATAATACAAAACAAGCATATATTTGGCATTTTATGTCTGTTTTTTGTCATTTGGGGTCGTTTTATTAGGTAAAAAGTATGTGTATTTAAACACATACCAATTGCATCATGTCTTTTATCAAAAAGATGGAAAATCTCAATGAAGTAAAGGTATAGGAGCTGAGAAGTGATAATGAAACTGAGTTTAGAAACCAAAAATTAGAAGAATTTTGTAATGAAAAAGGAATTTCTCAAAATTTCTCATCTCTTTGTACCCCTGAACAAAATGGTGTAGTTGAAAGAGAGACAAAACCCTGATTGAAGCAGCTAGGACTATGCTATATAGTGCAAAACTCCCTAAAGTTTTGAGGAGAGGCTGTAAACACTGCTTGCTACACTCAAAACAGATCAATCATCATAAAAAGACATGGGAAGACAACATATGATGTATTCAGAGGATGATCTCCTGATATCAGCTACTTCTATGTGTTTGGTTGTCATGTGCACATTCATAATCATAAAGACCATTTAGGAAAGTTTGATAAAAAGGTTGATGATGGATTCTTCCTTAGCTACTCTCTAGTGGCTAAAGCTTTCATGGTATTCAACATTAGAAGACAAGAAATGGAAGAAACCTATCATGTTACTTTCAGTGAAGATGATAAAGCAATCACCAAATCAAGCACAAAGGGTGATGAAATCAACTTCAACGAAAACAGATCCTTCCCTGATGATGAATTTCTTGTATTTAGAAGCAAAGTAACTCAAAGCTCAGGAAAAGATGATTACTTTCCTTATGTCCCTGAATATGATCCTTTTTCCACAAACAACATCATCATCCCTGGCCTTGTTACTTCTACTAATTCTACCACTCTTCAAAACATTAACTCATCTGATGAATCACCTGAGTTTTCAATGGCTGATGATCATCCTGTTCACCAAGAGCCTGATGTCTCTGATCCAGCTGATAACTTTGAACTAGTTGATACTCACATTGATGTCTCTGTAACCCAAAACATCACTATCAATGGTATTAAACCCTCACCTAGTATCATCTCTCCATCAGGTGAAGTTGTTCAAAACACTCTGGTTCCTCAAGACAGATGGTCCAGAGAGAAACACATTGATCTGGTTAACATTATAGGCGAACCTCTGGCTGGTGTAACCACTAGAATTAGAATAAGAAACTCTAAAGCTGCATCAGTCCATGAATGCCTATATGTCAACTTTCTCTTAGAAATTGAACCAAAGAAGCTGATTGAAGCTCTTGAAGAAGAAGGCTGGATTATTGCAATGCAAGAAGAGCCGAATCAATTTGAAAGAAACAAGGTCTGGACACTAGTCCATGTGCCCTATGGTAAACCTATCATTGGGACCAAGTGGGTCTTTAGAAATAAGATGGATGAGAATGAGGTTGTTATCAAGAACAAAGTAAGGTTGGTTGCTTAGGGGTTCATACAAGACGAAGGGATTGACTATGATGAAACATTTTCAAATGTTGCAAGACTTAAAGCCATCAGGATTTTTCTTGCATATGCTGCCTACATGGGTTTCATGGTATATTAGATGGATGTTAAAAGTGCATTTTTAAATGGGAAAATATTAGAGGAAGTATATGTTCAACAACCACAGGGGTTTGAAAGCAGTGAATTTCCCAACTATGTGTGCAAGCTGAATAAAGCTCTATATGGGCTGAAACAAGCTCCCAAAGCATGGTATGAGACACTGTCTACATTTCTTGTTCAGTATAAGTTTGTCAGAGGTACCATTGACAATAATCTTTTTACTTATAAGACTAAGAGTGATATCATAGTTGTTCAGATATATGTGGATGATATCATTTTTGGGTCAACCAGTGATAAGCTTAGTAAACAATTTGCTAAGTTAATGACCAAAAAGTATGAAATGAGTATGATGGGTGAACTAACTTATTTTTTAGGTTTTTAAATAAAATAAGATTTCAAAGGAATCTCTATTTGTTAAGAAAAATATGTTAAAGATTTACTCAAAAAGTATAATATATCTGATAGTGTGATAACGCCCAAATTATACATGTTTTCTATGGCGTTATTTATATATATTTGATCATTTCTCGTGAACTTTCGATACTTAATTAAGCTTAAATTGCGTATAGGTTCACTTGAAGACTCTAAAGACCCAAGCTCAAGAATTTATACACTTTGGGAGGCGAATACAAGAAAAGAAAGATTTCTAGCCAAAAGCTCAAGAAGCCCGCCGCACTTGTTACATAGTGCGCCGCACTTTCCTCTGAAGTTCAAACACCGCCGCACTTACAATATTGTGTGCCGCACATTTTCCCAAAGATTGAAGAATTAAAGTCCATTAAATGCTATCGCATTAACTCCTCAAAACCGCCGCACTTATTTGTAAGTGCGCCGCATTTCTAGTAAAAGCCATTAAATGCTATCGCATTAACTCACCAATTCCGCCACACTTATTTGTAAGTGCGCCGCACTTTTCACCAAATTTTTCCTATAAATTGAGATGAAATTTCTCATTCCTATCATCCCTCTCACAACCATTTCCACTCATTCTACACACTCACATACCCCTCCCCTTTCACCAAAACACCAAGAAACACCTTTTCCCTTAAAGAAAAGATCTAACGATCAAGAACGAAGAATTTTTCTTACCTTGTTATTAAACTAATGGAAATTTATGTAATGCGTACTTTTGTTATGAACCCCTTAGCCATGAGAGGCTAAATCTCTCATGACTACTCGGTGAAGTTACGATAATGAATAAGTGTTTGGTATGATCTTGATCGCTTTAATCCTAAGCTTATGTTCCAACCCTATTATATACCATCTTATCTATTTTTGCTTATCAACTTAGATTATATAATCATATCGGTATAGGTCGAAAGACCCGTTATGATCTATGTGGTTTTAAAGATTTGTCTATGATCTTTAACGTCTGTGCCGAGAAATCCACTTTCGTAAATTGATAAACAAAATAAGCTTTGATATAATAGTAACTGGATTATTTGAGTGACACATTTGGTCTGGTTAACTAAATATAAGTCTTAAGTTAACAAGTTGATTTGTGAAAACGTTTTCTGACGAGAAATCGTCTTTATAAATTAATACCCCATCTTCAAGGTCAAATCATTTCCAACACTTATAAGTTATTTTTCAACTATCCGAGTAGTCATACTTTTTATCATTGGTAAAGTAAAAATTATTTTCAAAATTGTTAAAGTCTATTTTCTTTCTGATTATTTGAACACTACTCTAATCCCTGTGGACGACCTGGTCTTACCTAAAAAGATTATACTGCATACGTGGGTTATACTTTTACCCGTGTGTTTCCATATAATTATCCGGTATTTTCAGTCTTATAAATTTAAAGCTTTTGAAACACATCAAAGTTTTTGGCGCCGTTGCCGGGGATTTCTTAGCTGTTCTGTAGTCAAAATCTGGAAAATCTCTTTAACCCCCCTCTTTTTCAAAAATCGCCGTACAGTTTTCTGGCAAACTGACCCAAACAATTTCTCTCTTGGATGCATACACGTGCTTCCAATTCTGAACTTGTTGAACCGTTACTTGAACCCGAACGTACTCTGAATCGAAGACGTCGTCGACGAAACAGAAGAGTTCCATTCAATCAAAGAAACAATCCACCTAAGAACCCGAGAATTGTCTATCCACCAATCCTCGATATCAACCACTTCCGTCACTTTCTAGTTACTCTTGAAAATCTTTTTCCAATGGATGATGAACCCATGTGGGCTGCTGACCATGTTGTCGCTCCGACACCTGGTTCCGCAATCACTATTCCTGAAACCGCAAACGAATTTGCTATCAAAGGTAACCACTTGACCCTTGTCAAAGGAAACCAATTCGATGGTAGAACCAAAACCGATCCTCATAAACACATTCACGAATTCCTCAGAATCTGCGATATGTTTAAATACAGAGATACTGAGAATGAAGTCGTCCGCCTAATGATGTTTCCCCTATCCCTTACTGGGGAAGCAAAAACATGGTTGGATGAACTCAACGAAAAGAACAATCAAACATAGATAAAACTTCGAACCGCTTTCATTAGCCGTTTTTTCCCCCAGCTCTTTTTGACCGACTCCTCGGAGAAATCCGAGCTTTCTCTCAACACGAAAACGAATCTCTAACCGACGCTTGGCTTCGTATGAAGGAAATGCTCCGAAACTGTCATGGTCACAATCTGTCCAAAGGCAACATTATCAAAATCTTCTATCATGGTCTAAGCGAAATAACCCAAGAAGTTTTAAATGCCGCAGCTGGTGGTATTTTCCTCTATAAAACTCCAAATCAAGCTTATCAGCTTCTCGAAGATAAAGTCTTACTCAAGCTCGATTGGGCTAAAAATCAGAAAGCCAAAACATCTCTCAAGAAAACTGTTGCTTTCGCCGATGAAGGTAGCAGTAATTCCAATACTGACAAAATTATGGCCCGAATGGATGCCATGACCCTGAAAATGGATGCTCAGTATAAAGAACTCCAAAACCACGCTAAAAAAACAAAACCAGATGAAGATGATATACCTATATCCCGAGAAGAGAAAGCTAAATTCATGCAAACTTTTTGTAAGACTCGTTTTTACAATGATTACCACGACCGAGACTCAAATCGTGATAATTGGCGTTCAAACGAACGAAGTAGTTATAACCGAGACAATTATAGATCCAGTGCTGATGACAAACCTTATGATCTTCAAAAACAATTCAACGATTTCACGAAATCTCAGCAATCGACCAACGCTTTCATCAAAGAAACGTTCATGGATCTCAAGACCCAACTCGAAACTGTAGCTAAAAATCATCAAGCGTCAATCCAGAACCTTGAAACCAAGTTCGACAGACTTGCTGACAAGCAATCTGGTCGACCCTCTGGATCTCTTCCAAGTAACACTCAACCAAACCCAAAAGGACATAATTCCAAAGCTTACCAACCACCGCAATCTCGCAATGAGCATGTGAATGCCGTATTCACAAGAAGTGGTAAATCTTACAACCCACCAGTTAACCAAAATGATCAACAAAACGATTCTGAAACTCTTATCAACTTCGATAGCGATGATGAAGACGAAGAACCTACACCACAACCGAAAACACAAAATCCAAAACCAGTCAAGGAAACTCCATTACCCAAACCGTACAAACCAAAAATCCCGTATCCTCAACGTCTAAGGAAAGAGAAAATGGAAGCTCAATACGGAAAATTTCTTGATATGATCTGCGCCGTTCGAATCAACGTACCTCTTATTGATGTCTTGGCCGGAATGCCTAGTTATGGAAAATTTCTCAAGGAAATGATAAGCAACAAACATAAAATCGAACAAATCTCTACCGCTTTCTTAAGCGATGAAAGTTTAGCAATGATCTAAAACAAAGTTCCACCTAAACTCGAAGACCCTGGAAGTTTTCTTATTCCATGTAATTTTGACAAAACTTTCTCCTGCAATGCCTTAGCTGACCTTGGTGCTAGCATTAACCTTATGCCATATTCGCTATATGCCAAATTATCTCTCGAAACTCTTAAACCTACCAAAATGAGCGTAAAATTAGCTGACAGATCATTCCAATACCCTGTTGGAATAGCTGAAAATATGCTCGTTAAAGTTGGTAAATTCACCTTTCCCGTCGATTTCGTTATTCTCGAGATGGAAGAAGATAGTAAAGTTCCCCTAATTCTGGGACGACTCTTTCTTCACACTACTGATGCAGTTATTCGAGTTAAACAGAGACAACTCAACCTTGGAGTTGGAACTAAACGAATAATTTTCAATATCGATTTTGCAATGAAACACTCCTATTCAAATGATGATACCTGTTTTAGTATCGATGTCATCGATGAAATCTTAGAAGAAGATTTCGACGCTCTTTTAGACGAAGGTAGTAAAATTCTTCATTCCATCGAAAGAACCCTTCTTGAACAAAAAAATCTTTGCTGAATTCGATGAATTCATGGCAATGACTGCCGATGAAAACTCTGACTCTGAATCCGACACTGAAGATGCATCATTCGAAAAAAATCACCATCAATACTAATTATAAGATCAAAACATCTCTTGAAGAACCTCCTATGAATCTCGAACTTAAACCTCTTCTTGATAATCTGGAATATGTATTCCTGGAAGAACCCTCTTTTTTTCCCGTTATCATATCATCTCAGCTATCCAAAGAAAAGAAAAGCAAACTCATATATGTTCTTAAAAAGCACAAGCAATCCTTTGCTTGGAAAACGACATATATTCCTGGTATTTGCCCATCATTCTACAAACACAAAATACAACTTTCGCATGATAAGAAAATCGTTGTCCAAAAACAGAGAAGGTTAAATCCAAATATGCAAGAAGTTGTTAAAAAAGAAATCGTGAAACTCCTGGATACCGGTATAATTTATCCAATTGCCGATAGTCCTTGGGTTAGCCCTATCCACCGTGTACCAAAGAAAGGTGGTATTATAGTTGTCACCAACAAAAATGATGAACTTGTTCCAACAAGAACCATTACGGGTTGGCGAGTATGCATCGATTATCGTAAACTCAATGAAGCGACCGTAAAAGATCATTTTCCCTTACCTTTTGTGGATCAAATGCTAGAAATACTCGCGGGAAATAAATATTTTTGTTTCCTCGATGGTTTTTCTAGGTATTTTCAAATTCCTATCGATCCTAATAATCAAGAAAAAACAACATTCACTTGTACTTTCGGAACATACGCTTATAGGCGAATGCCTTTCGGTCTATGTAATGCTCCTGCCAAATTTCAAAGATGTATGTTGGCAATCTTTCATCATATGATCGAAAAATCCGTTGAAATATTCATGGACGATTTCTTCGTCTTCGGAAACTCTTTCGACACATGCCTTAATAATCTCGATAAAATGCTCCAACGTTGCAAAGACGCTCATCTCGTCCTAAACTGGGAAAAATGTCACTTCATGGTCAAGGAAGGGATTGTGCTCGGACACAAGGTGTCTAGCGCCAAACTTGAAGTTGAAAAAGCAAAGATCGATGTAATCTCGAAACTTCCACCACCTACTAATATCAAAAGTATTAAAGGCTTTCTCGGACATGCCGGTTTTTACTGATGATTCATTAAAGATTTCTCAAAAATTGCTCGACCTCTAACTAAACTTCTCGAAAAAGACACTCCATTTGAATTCGACGATGAATGTCAAAGAGCTTTTGAATCATTAAAAGAGAAACTCACATGTGCTCCTGTGATCGTAAGCCCAAACTGGAATCTTCCATTTGAACTTATGTGTGATGCAAGTGATTTCGCTATAGGAGCCATCTTAGGTCAAAAAGATGGTAAAAACTTTCACCCGATCTACTTCGCAAGCGAAACCCTTAACTCCGCTCAACAAAAATACACCATAACCGAAAAAGAACTTATGGCTGTAGTTTTTGCATTTGACAAATTCAGATCTTATCTTATTCTCTCAAAAACTATTGTTCATATTGATCATTCAGCTCTAAGGCACTTATTTAAAAAGCAAGATGCTAGACCACGCCTTATTCGATGGATTTTACTTCTACAAGAATTTGACATAGAAATCAAAGACAGAAAAGGAACAGAAAATGTTGCAGCTGATCACTTATCTCGAATTGAAAACAATGAGACAAGCGATGACAGTGAAGTAGATGATAACTTTCCCGGAGAAACTCTTATGGAAATCAACATAAACGAACCTTGGTTCGCAGACTTCGCAAAGTACCTAGTCGATAATATTATACCAAAATGGATGACATATCAACAAAAGAATAAATTCTTCTCTAACCTCAAACACTACTTTTAGGAGGAACCTTATTTTTTATGCGACCTATCATTCAACTAGATCTAGTGAAGCGGTGATGTGTTTTAAAAGCTTTAAATTTATAAGACTGAAAATACCGGACAATTATATGGAAACACACGGGTAAAAGTATAACCCACGTATGCAGTATAATCTTTTTAGGTAAGACCAGGTCGTCTACAAGGATTAAAGTAGTGTTCGAATAATCAGAAAGAAAAGAGACTTTAACAATTTTGAAAATAACTTTAGTTTTATCAATGATAATAAAGATGACTACTCAGATAGTTAAGAATAATTTATAAGTGTTGGAAATGATTTGACCTCAAAGATGGGACTTTAATTTATAAAAATGATTTCTCGTCAGAAAACATTTTTACGAATTAACTTGATTAACTTAAGACTTATATTTAGTTAACTAGACCAAATGTGTCACTCAAATAATCCATTTATTATTATATCAAAACTTATTTTGTTTATCAATTTACGAAAGTGGATTTCTTAGCACAGACGTTAAAGACCATAGACAAATCTTTAAAACCACATAGATCATAACGGATCTTTCGACCTATACCGATATGATTATATAATCTAAGTTGATAAGCAAAAATAGATAAGATAAGATATAACAGGTTTGCAACATAAGCTTAAGATTAAAGCGATCAAGATCATACCAAACACTTATTCATTATCGTAACTTCACCGAGTAGTCATGAGAGATTTAGCATCTCATCGCTAAGGAGTTCATAACAAAAGTACACTTTACATAAACTTCTATTATTTCAACAACTAGGTAAGAAAACTTCTTCGTTCTTGATCGTTACATCTTTTTCTTTAAAGGAAAAGGTGTTTCTTGGTGTTTTGGTGAAAGGAGGGAAAATATGTGTGTGTAAAATAGGATAGAATGTTAGGAATGATTGTGTGGAATGATGCAAATTCGTCCACAAATTATAGGCAAGATTGGGTGCAAAGTGCGGCGCACTTAGGAAAAAGTGCGGCGAACTTTGGGTGTTAATGCGATAGCATTTAATGGCTTTTACTGGAAGTGCGGCGCACTTACAAATAAGTGCGGCGGTCTTGAGGAGTTAATGCAGGTGCATTTATTAGACTTTAATTCTTCAAACTTTAGGAAAATGTGCGGCGCACAAAGTAACAAGTGCGGCGGTTTTGGGTTTCAGGGGAAAGTGCGGCGCACAATGTAGCAAGTGCGGCGGACTTCTTGAACTTTGGCTAGAAATCTTTTCTTTTCTTGTATTCGTCTCCCAAAGTGTATAGATTCATGAGCTTGGGCCTGTAGAGTCTTCAAGTGAACCTATAAGCAATTCAAGCTTAATTAAGTACCAAAAGTTCACGAGAAATGATAGAATAAACATAAAATAACGCCATAGAAACATGTATAATTTGGGCGTTATCAAATCCCTCCACACTTAGCTTATTGCTTGCCCTCAAGCAATGGAAGCGAAAAAAATAAAATCATTTGTCGTGACGTGGAGAAAATTTAGATTTTTAAGAGAGTTTGCATATTAGATAACTTTTCAGGCATAGACATATAACATAGCACTACTATAGGTATAGTGTTTGATTATATATTCACTCAGCCACCCAGATAGGGTTTTAAAATATGTTTTTGTGAAAACCCATCTCGCACAAACATATCTAGACAGCTAACCATATGCTTGTACTTTAACATATTAAAACCTGTCCCCTGAAGGTGGAACTTTGAGGTACTAGAGATATTCCATCTTCATTCGCGAATATAAGCCTTTATTTCTTTTAAACTATTATAACTCATATAGAACTTTTTTTTTCATTTGCAACTAAGGCTTAGCACAGGACTTTCTTCATTCAACTTTCAGATATTTCAGCAACATAGCATTAAAAGGAGCGCTTGCGAGAATAAGAACTTTGCGAGATATATTTCATGTGATAGGCTTCGGTATTGTTAAATGATGATTAAGCACAAGTTCTAGAGCTTCTAAATTACCGGATATCTCATATAATTTCTAACCATTTCCAATGTTCTAGAAAAGGGTGACAAAGCTATACGTACAATCCGGTAATGACGTAATAGACATATGACTGCCAATCAAACCTTAATCTCGAACAAGATAAAGATTCAATTATCTTAGGTACCTAAGGTGGCTATACCCGAATTATTTTTTAGGCTTAGATTTCTCATAATTTAGTAGACTGGGGTGTACTAGGTATAATGTCAATCCGGTTAGACTTGCCTTACTAAGAGCATTTTTTAATTTCAAAACATATAATAAAATATTAGTTAGAAAATTTTAATAGGGCAAACATAGAGGAATATGATTAATTTTTCCTATTTGGCTCCCCTCCGCACTTAAGTTAAACATTACCTCAATGTGATAAACTGAGAATAGAGATAACAATAGGGAATAGAATAGGGAAAATTAAAGGAAAACGGTACTTCCCGGGTCATAAAGAAGTGCATATCTGTGGTAGAGCTATCTTGAGCATACTTCGAAATTTTCCATATTTTCAAACTAAATTACCCGCATAAGAGTAAACATACAAAAAGAAAATATTTTTGTTTTTTTAGAAAATAAATAAAGGATATTAGTAGGAGAATATATGAGGAACTTCTCCACACTTAAGTGAAGCACGGGTTGCCTCCCGGGAAGCGCTTAATTTTTAAGAGAGTCGTTAGCTAGACTCGTACTTCGAGAGTCATTCTTTAAGGAAGAAAGGAGTAACTGCCTCCCTTGAATCATTGTCTTCTTCATGATATAGTTTAAGTCGATGGCCATTGACTATGAACGTCTTTCCATCTTTTCCATAAAGTTCAACATATTAAATGCTATCGCAATAACTCCTTAAAACCGCCACACTTATTTGTAAGTGCGCCGCACTTCCAGTAAAAGCCATTAAATGCTATCGCATTAACTCACCAAGTCCGCCACACTTATTTTGTAAGATGCGCGCACTTCACCAAATTTTGCCTATATAATTGTAGAATGAAAATTTCTCATTCCTAACATCCACTCTCACACCTAGTTTTTCCACTCATTCTACACACACATACCCCTCCCTTTCACCAAAACACCAATGAAATACCTTTCCCTTGAATAGAAAAGATCTAACGATCAAGAACGAAGAAGTTTTCTTACCTTGTTATTGAAATAATAGAAATTTATGTAATGAGTACTTTTGTTATGAACCCCTTAGCCATGAGAGGCTAAATCTCTCATGACTACTCGGTGAAGTTACGATAATGAATAAGTGTTTGGTATGATCATGATCGCTTTAATCTTAAGCTTATGTTGCAACCTATATATCCCATCTTAATCAATTTTCGCTTATCAACTTAGATTATATAATCATATCGCTATAGGTCGAGAGATCCGTTATGTTCTATGTGGTTTTAAAGATTTATCTATGGTCTTTAACGTCTGTGCTGAGAAATCCACTTTTGTAAATTGATAAACAAAATAAGCTTTGATATAATAGTAACTGGATCATTTGAGTGACACATTTGGTCTGTCTAACTAAATATAATCTATAAGTTTAAACAATTGATTGTGACAAACGTTTCTAACGAGAAAATCGTCATTAATAAATTAATACCCCATCTTCGAGGTCAAATCATTTCCAACACTTATAAGTTATTTTTCAACTATCCGAGTAGTCATACTTTTTATCATTGGTAAAGTAAAAATTATTTTCAAAATTGTTAAAGTCTATTTTCTTTCTGATTATTTGAACACTACTCTAATCCCCCCCGGCCCCTGTTGTGGACGACCTGGTCTTACCTAAAAAGATTATACTGCATACGTGGGTTATACTTTTACCCGTGTGTTTTTTACATGATAATTTATCCGGTATTTAAGTCTTATAAATTTAAAGGTTTTGAAACACATCAGTCATGCAAGCATATGATGCTACTGATAATGAATTACCATAAGCTCCTATTGCTCCACCGACTATTTTTCCTCCATCTCCAGTGTTATCACTATCACCAATGTTTGATTTCCCGATATTTCTTTCCTCCCAAAAGGATTTCACCACCTAAAGACGCAAAGACACCTGTTAAATCACCCATTCTAATACCTCCATGTTCATCAGTAGGATCTTTATCACTGTTTAGGTCAACTACACCACCACCAGACTATCCCTTTGATAAGTCTATCTTAGATAACTCATTATGGATCATACCGCAACCACTGGGAAGTGGACCAGTCCCCGAGAAACCTAATGAGTCAGATGCTTGTTAGAGTGTTCATCTCTGGAAGTCTTAGATTCCAAAATTTTCCATTATATCCTGCAATGTAATATCAAAGAATGATCACAAGTCTTTGTATTATAATTTTCATACCTTAACTTGTGATATGACTATATCGTTTTATGAATTCTTATTATGTGTTGTCTTGTATATGTTGATAGATTCCTCCCAAGAGAACATCAACATCTGCAGCACCAGCTATGACTCAGGCTGCCATCTGGCAACTAGTTGCTGATAAGCACAAGCTGCAACCATGGCAAGTACTGACAATCTAAATAGGAATACTGGAGCAAGAGAAACTCATGTAGCAAGAAAATGTACTTACAAAGAGTTTATGAGTTGCCAACATTTCTACTTCAATGGTACTGAAAGAGCTGTTGGTCTCATTCGTTGGTTTGAACGAACTGAATCGGTATTTTCTCGTAGCAACTGTACCAAGGACTGCAAAGTGAAATTTGCTACTGGTACTCTCACCGAGGATGCCTTGTCCTGGTGGAATTACTAGGCCAAACCTATTGGAATAGAGCAAGCCGACAAGATAGCCTAGACTGAATTGAAAAGGATCTTGACCAATAAGTATTGCCCTCGAATTGAAGTCAAGAAAATGGAAGACGAATTTTACAACTTGGTTGTGAAAGGAAATGATCTCAAGACTTATGCTAGAAGATCCTAGGAATTAGCAGTCTTATGTCCAAATATGGTACCAAACACTGAGAAACTTATGGAAGCTTTCATCGGGGGATTACCCAGAAGTATTGAAAGAAATGTTACCGCTTCAAAGCCTCAAACTTTGGAGGAAGCCATTACCATAACCCAGAGGTTAATAGATCAGGTAACAAAGCATGATGATGAGCAAGGAACCAATGATCACAAACGAAAGTTTGATGATAAAAGAAACAACAACAACACCAACTACCCCAATAATCATGACAACAACAACTACCCCAATAATCGTGATAACAATAACTACCCCAATGATTGCAACAACAACTACCAAAATAACCGTAACAACAATAACAACCGTAACAATGATTACCACCTGCAGCAAAATGGAAGGCAGGAAACCTTCAAGACTTATGGAAATCGTGGATATAATGGACCTCATCCCCTGTGTAGGAAGTGTACACTACATCACACAGGACCTTGTATTGTCATGTGTAAGAATTGTAACAAAGTAGGCCATCAGACCAGATTTTGTATAAGCTAAGAACTTATGTTTCCAAATATCACTCTATCACTCAACTAAATCTCGAGATGAGATTTCTGTAAGGTTAGGGGAATGTAACAACCCACAATTTTCATTACTGTAATTTCCACTTATATTACATTAAATACTATTTTTTCACGGGAAATTTTTTGCTTTATTCCATTATGTAACATAGTTTACATTTCTAAAGTAAATGAGCTCACGCAACTACCTATGCCAATTCTATCTACGTTTATATCAAGTAAACGCCTGAATATGTCAAGTCAATATTCTAATATCCTCTATATCATGTACGTTATCTATTTAACGTAATTTTCATAACATTATTACTAAATGAACTTTATCCGTTAACGTTTATATCAAAACCCTAACTTCATGTAATGTTTACATACAAAATGAATGTACAAGCCCTCAGACATATGTACAAGTATCATAGCACCACATTTGAATAACTTTTCCCTCCAAAATAATGTACAACTCTTTTTAGCATAATGTACAAGTAAATAAAGCATAAATTCAAAAGTTAGTAAACAAAGATCTACGGTTAATATTCAAAGTTGAATTAAAGCGGCTGAGATTAAAAGTTGAGATATCCAACGGTTGAGAAGTAAGACAGATTAGTCAGAAAATAAGATTGGCCGGCAACAATAAGAAGGTTAATGTTAACTGCTTGGAAAAATATTAGACAGTCACTCTCGTGTGTCTAGGTAGTTGTCCATTTTATGCCATTTGCATATATAGGAATAGGGGTGTTAACGATCCGAGCCGAGTAGAGTTTTGGCCTAAACGAGCCAAGCTCGTTTATTAACTACTCGACTCGAGCTCGAGTAAAATTTTATAAATTGGCTCGAGCTCGAACTCGATTAGTTTGTTGTTGTTCGAGCTCGAGCTTGAAGGTCGTTTAAGACTTCTAACTTTTTTGTACTCCTACAATAAACTAACTTTAAGCTTAAGATGCTCGTATAAACGATCGAACTTGATAAGCTCGTTTATTAACTCAAGCTTGAGCTCGAAAGCTCGTTTAAAATTTTAAAATTTTTTATAATGCTCAAACTAATTAAAGTTTACTTAATTTATAAGGTCAAGAAAGATTGTTTACTGAACAAACATTCAATGTTTAATAACATCTAAGCTTAACTAAGTATCAAAAGGTTGGGTGGGGCTTTGCTTATATAGAGGTTTTTCCCTTGAATGTTTTCTTCTACAAGACGTGGATAAGTTTACTCAGACATGTCCTTCATATATTTAAGTTTCTTTTTCTTTTGATATTTTTCAAACTATAGTTCTTATTTGTTTCTAAGTTTCTAGTAGCAATGAAAATATTTCATGTTTCTTTATATTTTTTAATTTTTAAAACACAAAAAGATATGATTAAACTTATATAACATATAATCTATTTAGTAGAAATGATTACATTAATAGCTTTACTATCTTCTTTTATTATAAAAATAAAATATGAAAACTATTCATTAGATATATTATTTAGTAATTAATAAATGAAATAGACACCAAGCAATAAATAAAAAAATAATAAATAGGTTATTGTAAGGAAATATTAAATTTTAGTCTCAAGATTACTTTAAGCAATGATATATAAAAAATATTCATGTTCATACTACAATTTAATGGTTTAACTTTAAGTCTTAGAAGATGCAATTAAACTATCAATTAAAAGTATGTTTAAACATCTCTTAAGTCGCTTCAACGATAGTAGTTCGAAACTACTCTTTAGCTTTTTGGATATTGTAAATATGAGTTCAACATTTTCTTCTTAAAAGCTAAAATAAATATATTCTCTTCAATAACGTCAGCTCTTTATCTACAATTTTGATTAGTAGATTGGCATAGTAATATTTTCGGATTAATTGTGAGTCAATGGTTGAAGACATCCGGGAAATGCTTTTTCCGATCTCTTTTCTAATTTTTATCCTTTTATTGAGAACATGTAATTGATGTACTTGTATTATACATAATTTCCTAGTATATGTTTTACCTCTTTCACTAGACATGATTATCGAATGAATATACCCAAGTATAATTTTGTAAGCTTAATTCATGAAACTAGCCGAGAAAATATTGTCATTCGAGCTTGAGTCAATATCATAAATTATTTTACGAGCACAAGTATATAATGAATTATTTGATTGTTTAACTAAATTAAGTCATGTGTATGTGTATTTATGTATGGTCATTTGTCTCTTGTAAATGTATGTGCGTATCATATGTAAGAATGTATGTATATGTTTGTTTGTTTAAATGCTCATACGAGAGACATTGTATGTGTATGCGTAAACACATTTGTATTCACATGTAATGGATTATAATTAATAAACCATTATCATAAATCTAACAACTAGTTTACATTATTTGAACGAGTGTAAGAGTTAGTTAGTTCATAACTAAACTAACAAAAAAGAGTTTCTACAAGAATATTACCAACAACAATCTTTGTGTTTCATCATCAAATAGATTTGAGATGATAACATTTTTTATATTCTATTGTCTAAGACCCATGAACCAATTGTGTTTAGCAACCTCACATTGAATTTATGCATAGATATCATATATGTGTCTTTATATGTAAATATTGGCCGCATTGATGTATTTCATAGTGTGTCCATACAGATTTCGCTTTTCATATGTAAGTTTCCTATGTGTCTATACATATTTAAGTTCATATGTATATGTCACATGTGATCATACATATTTGAATCTCATCGTATGTGTCTTTTGTGTGTGTAAGCGTGAAAAACATAAAAGAGAATCGCTTGTATACAATATACATACATATGTTGTATTTTTAATCACAAAACCCTTGACATAACTCCCAACACCATGTGAGTCATACGAGCGAGTTTCGTTGAAATCATCTATTGATTCATAATTCTTATTTAGTGGTATTCATGATTGATTTCATTCACTTATATATTTGATAAAGAGTTATTAAACATAATGGTTATTTCTTTATAATACACTTAACTAGCATAAAACTAATTTAACAACTATATGATCAATAAATATATACATAAATAACAATTTATTTGACACATAACTAAATGTATTTAAGGTTAACTTATTCATATGTATTAACAATCTAAGTAATGCTTGTAAAGCTTGAATGAAAAAACAAAAGAAAAAAATCATTTCACATCCCACATTGAATGAATAAAACAAAAGGAAGGCAATGTGAAGTCTATATAAACAAAGGCCCAAGTTTACTAGTTTATAATTATATAAAAACTAAATTGTAGATCTTTGATGTGATTGAAGGTTAACATATTGTTAGTTTTGGTTTTATGTTTAACCTAAAATACTAATAGTAATTAAAATTTTACAATCGAAACATTTTGAAACTACATATTTAGCTCGATTAGCTCGTTCGGCTCGTTTAGCTCAAGAAGCTCGTTGGCTCGTTCGGCTCGAATAACTAAATGAGCTATCGAACGAGCCGAGCTAAATACTAAATTTAAAAGCTCGGCTCGTTAAATTATTCGAGCTCTACATTTTGTTTGAGCTCGACTCGAGCTCGAAATTTATCAAGCTCGACTCGAGTTAAACGAGCTCGAGCTCGAGTAGCTCGTTAAAAGCTCGACTCATTAACAACCCTATATAGGAAAAAGATTTAAAAATAGAAAAAACTTGGGCGCCATTTTTATATTTTATATGAAAAAGATCATGGTCATTAATTAGTTATAGCAAACACTTCTTTAAGAAGCTTTCTTAATTACTATATATACTATATATGGGTTAAAACGATGTCGTTTTGACAGCTCCGCTACAGTACCCGGCCTATTAGGCTCTCATTTTTGGCCGGCCCATTTGACACTTTTTTTAAGTAGGCCACTTTAAAAAAAAAATTTGCTCGGCACAAAATAGATTTTTTTATACAAAAGTACTGATTTATTTAGATAAAAAAATATCCGCGACATGAGGCCAAACGCATAAGCGCATATAAAAAAATAAACTATTAAACATGAGACCGAAAAAATAAATACTATATATGGGTTAAAACGCTGCCGTTTTGGCAGCTCCGCTACAGTACCCGGCCTATTGGGCTCCCATTTTGGGCCGGCCCATTTGACACTTTTTTTTAAGTAGGCAACTTTAAAAAAAATTTGCTCGGCACAAAATAGATTTTTTTTTTACAAAAGTACTGATTTATTTAGATAAAAAAATATCCGCAACATGAGGCCAAATGCATAAGCGCATATAAAAAACAAATTATTAAACATGAGACCGAAAAAATAAACCCGCACAAAATACAAAATACAAAAAAAAAACATTACCCGTCATCAACGCGCGGGCAATCATGCTTAACACATATTTACCCAAATCTCATAAAATTATTAAAAAAAAAACCCCAAATAGCAAAAAAAACAAACCTTTAAACATGAGGCCCAACACATAAGCCCGTATTAAAAAAACAAACTATTAAACATGAGACCGAAAAAATAAACCAGAACAAAAAAAAATTAACGCCCCGCATCAACGCGCGGACAATCATGGTTGTTATAACTATTCCTAAATTGTTTCACATGTACAGCAAGCGAAGAAATTTTTATACTAAAAAACACTGTTTTAATTACACATGAAGCTTTTATTCAATTGCTTGGGAATAACAATATCTCAATAATGGATAGATACCTCAAATTTATTTTTCTTTAACACCAGTCGGTTCTAAAATTTCAAAATCCTTGTGTTTGATGTCTTGGCCACCATGTTTTTTGTTAGATTAACGTTTTCAACTATGAGATTTTATTTTGGTAAGCCTTTATAATTACGTGTTTTGATTTTATGGAAGATTCAAAAATTACATCTTTGTAGTCTTTCCTTTACAAATTGGTTCTCAAATTAATTGAGTTGATACGTATAAATCATTGCCTAAATTACATCATTCTCGAAGATACATTTTTCTGCATTATATAATGCATGCTTCATTGTAGTATAAATTTATCGCACTAATTGTTCTTAACCTTTGTGTCATCTCATTGCTAACTATTTTAATGCCAACACTTCAAAACGAATTCATATCTAACCTATCTACCCTAAAAACCACTTTTTTTTAAAAAGTTCTTGAAAAATTCTAAAAAAATTCCATTAAATCAGGTATGTTGGTGCATAAAACTTTTGTAAAAGAAGTTTTTCTAATTTTGAGTTTTTATACGTTTTTTTATATGGCAACAAAAAATGAAATTTTGATGACACAAAAAAAATTTGATGACAAATTTTTGACTTTGTTTATTGTTTGTGCGATATAACATTTTTTTGATTAACTATATCAATCGATGTAGCATTTCTCACATGTATAATTCCTTTAAAAACTCTTAGTTTCAAAAATAACTATATACCGTTAATACCCAAACAATTGTTATAATATGGCTTAAAGAATTTTTAAGATCTAAACAACTACATTTTTAGCTTGTAATTATCTTGGGATATTAAATTTTCAATGCTTAATAGTAGACTAAAGATACCTTCATACAATACAAACTAGTCAAATTTACTTTCTATTGATGAAATCGCTTGATCTGAAATGTATAAGAAGTAATCGGTTCTAAAAGTCTATTCGTCGGTTTTTATAGTTTCATTGTCAACATCTTTCTACAAATAGCTCGTTTTCCATTCAAATTTTCGTTTCACGTTCGTTTTTCTTTAGCAATTTTTTTAACGAAAACTAAAGCATCCTTAAAAGCATCTTCTGATTGAAGAATGATAATGAGTAGATTAGATAAAACTACATAATGAAAGTATGTTTGTGGGTATGAAAAAATAAATGTCCATTGATCAATGTAAATGGTAAATAGTTGTTATCACACGAATTAATTTAATCTTTGCTTATTTTCATGCAAAAATGAGTCATTTATATACTTAATATATTTTGGCTTAAGTTTCTACAACTCGTTGGCTTAAAAATGAAAAAGTTGAAACAGAAAAGCCCAAAACTTTGAATAATTAACATTTATCAGCTAACTGGGCCTTGAATAATCAGATTTGTATAGATGGCGGCAAAAAAGACATGTGACTGACGTTATATATATATATAGAGGACCGTTCTTTGCAGAACCACTTTTTTGTACAGAACCTACAGAACCACACTAGACCAATAAGAATTTAGTATTATTAGGTTTTTTTTATTTTAATTCAAAAGGGTATTATGGTAATTTTTAGTTTTTTTTTATTTTTATAGTTAAGAAAAACGTTTTTTTATCCATTAAATTTTCAAAATAAATAAATAATATTTTTTGTGTTTAATTTATTTTTTTATTTTATACTTTTTTTTCAGTATACATTTATTCCGAAATGAATGTGCATATATGTTTTTTTTTAATATTTTAAATTTACATATGTTTCTTGCGTAGAATTATTTAGACATTAAACTTATGTTTTATAAATGGTAATGACACATATGTTTATCGTTTGTATTTTTTAATTAATCTATGAAATTTATAACAAAATTCATAAACATATAAATTTAAACTCTAAAATTTAAAACAAACCAAAACGTAAATAGTATGCATATTGATATAAAATGAAATACAAATGTGTCTTGTTAAATAAATATGTGCATGTCATCCAAAAACATATGTGCACTCTTCAAAGAACATATATGCCCGCTACGCTTTCTCGTCAAATTTATTAGAACATATGTGCCCGTCTTCAAAGAACATATATGCCCGCTACGCTTTCTCGTCAAATTTATTAGAACATATGTGCCCGTCTTCAAATAACATATATGCACGCTACGCTTTCTCGTCAAATTTATTAGAACGTATGCGCACGTCTTCAAAAAACATATATGCACGCTGCAATTTTTTATGAGCATATGATCTTGCTGCAACTGCACATTCAAAAACACAATGATCATATTATGTCACATACCATTTAGCACTAACTAGAGCAAATAGCAGGTATGTTCTAGTTACTGATTTACGTTTTAGTCAAACTACCTTTTCTTCTTTTCTTACCAGCAAGTATGTAAATCAGTTGCTTAATCCGTAGAACATTCATGCAATCTAAAATGAGTATGCCCACATAAAAGGGAACTCGTGCATGACTATTTGACACAGTAAAAGCACGAAAACGTTGGTCTACGTTAAAAGGCCAGAACCAAGTTGGTCTACGTTAGAAGGCCAGAACCAACATCTAAACTTAAACCCATTTAAAGCTACACTAGCAAATGTAATAAACAAATATGTAACTAATAACAATAAAAAATAAATCATGGTGTACCATGGCTTATATGCTCGCTTCATGTATATACCTTTAATCCCAAATGTAGTTTGATCTGAGCCAACAACTATACAAAAGAGAACTCACACTTTTCAAGACATCTATACCAGTGGCTTCACATTTGTTGGCTGTAAATGGAAGAATGGTTAGTTCAAAAAACAAAATGGAAGAATGGTGGTAATAAAAATAGATATAAAACACGGAAGACTTCTTATAAGTTTTGGGACATATAAAATAAGTGACAAAAGCTAACTTATGTGCAACATATATAGGAACACACCAAAACTTAATGAACCAGTGGATACCCTCACGTATAAGTGGAAAAGAAAGAATGCAAACAAGACAAAATACTCATATTCTAAACGCATGCTGAAGATCACCAATTTATGTGACTAGTCAATGCCTCAAGTTTAATAGAATCATAGAAAAATTGACTTCACTAATTAAAATCAAATAAAGATGGACAAGGAACATGTTAGATAAAAAAAATTGCACGAACATAAGTCAACTCTTACTTCAAAAATTAGTACTCATCAAATAACCAATAGAAATAAAACACTATTACACATCAGTTAGATTAGTTCAAACATTATTACAGTATTACTCATCAAATAACCAATCGAAATCAAGATAATGAAAACTATGAAAGTGCGCAACACTTTTGGTCCACGTAATTCATAACCTCACAGTGCAATTTAATAGCAAAAACCAATTGTTCACAACAATAACTCCACATGAATGTGCTCAAATATGAAACATAAATAATTTATACTTGTTGTTCATTATGAAATAAAGATACAAACCGCCAACAAAGGCTACAAACATACAACTACAAAAAAAGATTCTCGTTGATGTATATATCCGAAAAATAGTAAATTAAGAAAAACAAAACACATGCTTAATTAAAACATAAATCGATTTACCTGTAGACATGTTGAACAAAAATCGAAAATTAAGGATTATGCGAACAAAACTCGAAAATTAAATCAAGATTCTCTCTGGTGGGTTCGTTGTAGGTTGCTCAGATTTGTGACAGGTTGTAGTGGTGATAAGGAGGGTCGGTTAGGGTTTGGGGTAAGGAAGAAGTAGATCTGGAAAATTGAAGATATGAAATGAGAGGGAGAGAGATAATCGTAACTGATTTTATTTTTATGGATCCTACTTTTATGGATACCAAAATACCTGAATTGCCCTTTTTTATTTTCTTTTTAAAGAATAAGTAGTATATATTTACAAAAATGCCATCATGCATAGATCTAATGTACATTATGCATTATTAGGAGAAAAAAGGATGGTTCTGTAGGTTCTGTACAAAAAAGTGGTTCTGCAAAGAAAATGTCATTATATATATATATATATATATATATATATATATATATATATATATATATATATATATATATATACAAGGTCCTACGAAATCTAGGGCCTTAAAAAATTAGGGGCCTAAAGCCCTAGCTTTACTTGCCGTACCCTTGAGCCACAACTGATCGTGATCTAAACATACGAGTATTCTATAGGATCTTTGAAGACATAGGATCTTACGCACGATCTCGATCTTACCATAAGATTGTAAGAACTCGATCTGATCCGATCCTACTTTTCTCAAATTATTTAAACAAAAAACTATAAATGAAAGCATATTGTTAATGTGGAATTATAAAACGGGTACGAGAAACCATAAGTGGCATATAATCACCGATTAATAAGTTAGTATTCTAAACTCATGTTAGTTTCATTTCCATTATGTTATAACGTTTTAAACTCTTCAATCTTTATAAATTTGTATCAGTTTTTGAAACGAATTAGTAGATGTATATGACACTTGAACATTTATGTAGGATCTTTCGACCTCAATCCAATCTTATGATTCAGATCTTACAAAGATAATAACAATCTATAGTAAGATCTCGATCTTAACAGCCTTCGTTGTACCAAAATTACACGTTTAGTCCTAAGATTATAGCAAAATAAGGTCATTATGCAATGACTTGAGGAATGGTAAGAAACTTTTATAAGATTTAGAAAAAGCTGGCATCAAATATGTCATAAGAGGCGGTAAGATATAAGATGATGTTGCACATTAAGACGTGGAAGATATATTCTAGGGGGAATTGTATATATATATCCCTCTAAAAGTTGAAAATTACATATATATCCATGATGAGGTGTCATTTTATACACTTTTTTCAGGGTCGTTTAATCCTCTAAATCGTGTGTTTATGCCCAAAATAGGTACTTAATCGTTCCTTTTCAGGTATTCAGTATTTGGAAGGCATTTGGAAAAAATACACGTGACTTGGGCTCATTTGGAGAAGAAACGGACAAGACTACGGACCTACACCAACATTGCTCAAGAATTTCTCCTTAGAAGCTGCAGACGGCGTCACAAATTACACGTGACACCGTCACAAATCCTACCACGACGGCGTCATAAGATATCGTGACGGCGTCAGCCCGCACAATCCAGCCCATTATCTAGAATATTCTTGTCACGACGGCATCATGATTAAAACGCGACGCCGTCGCAGCGATTTTCCTATATATACAAATCTGATTTTAGGGTTTTAAGTGTGTAACTTTAGAATAAAAAGAGGGTATGAACCCTAGTTCGTTTAGCAGCTGTTAGAGATGATTTTAGGGCCTAAAAACCCTATTGTACTTCCTTCAATTCATATTCTAATCAAGTAAGACTTATTTAATCATTCAATATGTCTTGTTGAGTGATTCTTCTCTGTTCTTGCTTTATCTATAACATGTTTGGCTAAACCTTCTATTGTGTTTATTTATGATTGTATGAAACCGAGGATGTAGATCTTAGTGATGTTGCTTCTTGTGATGGATATGCATGTTAGGTCTTAGAAAACCAGCTTTTGTCTGTATAGTTGTTGATATGTCTAGGAAAACATGATTGTGTAGAAATGATACCATCGGGTAACAGTCTTCATGTTGGATTATGGTAGTTGGATACGCACCTATGCGACTAGAAATGTGTGAGCCTATTGGGGGCACACACGTTAAACACTTAAAGTGTGTTTTAACTTCACGAATGTTTCTAATGTAAACAAAAAAAGAATAAAACCTGACTAGGACCTATTGATGTTCTATGGATTATAACCGCTTAATGATGAGGAATTAAGTGTGATAATGAGACTTAATGATGAGGAGTTATGAGTCATAATGAAGCTTAAAGATGGAGGTTTTTTTTCTTATCATGGGAGAGGGGTTTAGAGGCTATAAATACTCTACCCCTTAGCTCATTTACAAAGGAAGAACAAGCCTCAAACACTCCAAAATCATATCCCTCTCTTCCCTCTTCATTAAATCAGCCAAATAACCAAAACCCTAATTAAGGTTCTTTGATTTTTGGTTCTGCTCAATTTCGGTAATCCTTTAAGGGTTTTTCAAGTGTGATTTGATCCCACAAGGTTCTCAGCAGGTCCAAGGGTTTGGTTTACCAGTTGTCAAGGCGTGACAACAATTAGAAACATATAGGGGTGTTTGGTATATAAGTGTTGTTTGGGAAATACGTGAAGTTGGGCTAGCATTCAGGCGTATTCATTAGACGTGTTTGTGTGAGCACTTGTAGAGGTGGAAACTTATCCACTTAGTTTCATTAACATTTGATTCTACAAGAGGTAAGGTTTTTATTACCATTTTATTTATTTATTGTGTGTTAATCATATGTACCAAACATGATCCATATCCGATGTGCACTCGTGGTTGTTAATGGTTAACATAGTTCTTAAATCCCAACAGTGGCATCAAGAGCCAGCTCGTTTGGTGTTTTATGGGTTACACACATATTAAACACGCTAGGGCTGCATGAAATCTTGTTTATTTATTGTTTTATTTAAAAATTATGGCAACAACATGCAATCCTTGCCATAAATAATGAATAAACGTCTAGAATCAATACTAATGTTACTTGATAATAGAAGAATAGATTAAACTTAAATGTCAATTAAGCTGACATGTTATTCTATTCTTGATTTATCTCGGCCTTAAGACTCACGCAATCATGCTATATGATGGATGTGGCGATCTAGGTACTTTAGCAGAAAACCTAGTGAGAGTCTTATGGTTCTCCAATTGGGGAAGACTCTTTTGAGAACTCGAGGCATTATATGATTTACTGCTTTCTATATAAGAGTTTGTCTTCAATTTTACTCCAATTTTCTGTCTGTTTTAATTGCTTATATGTGATATGCCATGTGATGCTTAATATTTGCAATATAGACTTTATGAAAACGGACTTACACTTATAGAGAAACTTGGATTTAACATGTCTAAAATTAAGCATACTCATTGTGACTTGTTATGTGTTATTTGCGATACGGGGGTTTTTGGACAAATTTAATACGGATATTAAACTATGAAATTTGATTTCTTGTGAACTTTTAGTTTTTATGTGCGCAGTGTGGGGTTGAATTGATCTTTAATCTTATCCCGCCCCACTACATGCTTCGGCATATGAAGGAATTATTGGAATTACTTGTTTTTTTAGACGCAAGTAGGAGTACAATATAGGGTTTGATCAATTTGTAATCCTACCATATTGGCAACTATAAAACTAATGTTAGCAAAAGGGTTTTTTTAACATATAATAGCATCATTAGTAAAATGGAAGTACAGCTCACCCATTAGGGACAAACTACAAGAGAAGTTTAAGGCGGGTGGAAGTAAGATTCCCCAAATGAAGTCAGGTTTTTAATACGCTTCGCGCTGGCATGTTTCTCCGCTTCTTTGTGCGTTCAAAATAGAGCTACCCGAACATTTGACAAAATGATGTCTATACCAAGAAGGTTAACAAAATGTTTTCTTAACTTGTTCTACAAGATTTTTTGCATGCTTCTTGTACACGATTTTGTCACATTTATGTATATACCCTTATATAAAGTTTTAAGTCTATGCAGCCAAATGAAGAAGACATGCATTTGGATTGACTTCTCTGGTCAGACCTCAGGGCCTTTCCAACCCATGGCGAATTTTTTCTATTGGTCAGACCTTTGTCAATTTTCGCACGTCTATTTGGTCGACTTAAATCGAGTTATCCTGGTCAGTACCTCGACACCAGGCATAAGTTGAGACCAAATATGCTTTTGACATACTATAGAGTTACAAATGTATTAGTCCATTCAAAAATAAGAGTTCGTTCCATGCAAATTAACGCTCGTAAGAACGCTTATACTCAAGCCCCACTTGTTACACGTTGGTCAGACCTCCGGTAATAAGTGGGAGGTCAAGTTGGATCTTAGTCTTATTAGTAATTAATTGGGTAGTTAATTCTTTTAAGAATTTAATTATCGACAATACTAATAATTGAACTTTTTCTGATTGTAGATGACTACCTCCGTAGTTACCAATTCGGTTTTCAGGGGTTTCCTCGAGAAACAAAAATTAACTGGACCCAACTTTATTGACTGGTATAGACAACTTAGGATTGTACTATCAGATATAGATAAGTTGGATTACCTAGAGCAGCCAATTCCTCCTGCTCCTGTCCCAGCTCAAGCTGGTCAGCAAGTTGCTCCGAAAGCTCTTGCAGCTCATGCTGCATGGGTTAAAGGATCATAGAGATTGCTGGAATCATGCTCATGACTATGGAACCAGAGATCCAACTATATCTGGAAAACCTTAGTGCTTATGAGATGTTACAAGAGTTAAAAACTTTGTTTGCCCAGCAAGCAGATCAGGAGCTTCTTCAGACTATACAGAATTACAGTATGCACGGCATGGGGAAGACGATTAATGAGTTGCATGCCATGCGGAAGCTACATGAGCAAACTCGGCCTAAACAAACTGCTCCTGCACTTCATGTAATTCGAGCAGGGAAATTCCAGAAAAAGAAAAACAAGTAAAAACCGCATTTTCGTGCTAGGGGTAAAAATCAAATGAAGGGAAAGTATAAGCGCGCTTTTCATCCCAAGCCCAAGATTTCCCCTCCACTGAAAAAGAAAAATCATGCAAAGGACTCTATATGTCATCAATGTGGTGAGACAGGGCACTGGAAGAGGAAGTGTCCTCAGAATTTAGCCGAGTTGCTGAAGAACATGAACCTATCTCAAGGAGCTAGCAGTCCAGGTATCTTCACTATAGAACTCAATACTTTCCTTAATAGATCATGGATCTATGACACTGGTTGTGGTACTCTGTCACACCCTATAAGTTTCAGGTCAACATTTTAAACCTTTCCGATTATTATCTTTGACTTTTTCATGTTACGTTTGAATCTGACAGTTTACCAGGAAGTTAAACCGCGTAAATCTGAAAAAAGTCATCGAGCGCGTCCCGACATCGGTTATAAATAAATTTAGGCCTTATATGAGATATTTTAACTTTTCTAAGTGTTTTGTGATTTTTAATCACTTCCGATATTAATTTTAGGGTTTTATCTTTTAAATTGCGTTTTTTGCGTTTTTGACCAAACGGAACCCCGAAAACCCAAAATCTTTTCGTGTAAACTTTAGTTATCGTCCATCTCATTTCATTAAGTGAAAATTTTCATTCATATCCCTCCCCCCTCTACATATTAGACGCCTAAAGCAAGACCAAAACAACCATGGCATTTGAAATTAATTCCAAGCATCTTATTTTTGAAAACTACATGCATGTGCATGAAAGTGACATATGAGGGAGTCACTCTCATGTGTAACCTCCCCATATAACCTCATGCATGTGATACAGTGCACTACACACACTTACCTCTGTTGACTAGTAGAATTTGAACCAAGATAAGATACAAGAACCTGGATCTAAAAACTTGACTCATTGTCATTATGGCTTGTCCTAGCCGAGACACATTGACTAACACACCCACACACACTTGGTGTTGATTTTTGGTCACAAGGGGGCACATCATTAACCTAAAACCCTAATTTCGCTTCCTTATATAAACCCCACTATAAACAAGTTTAGGTCATTTCATTCCACACATAGCCTCACAAAATTATGTCCTCTCTTTCTTTCTTCCCTTTGGGTCACGGCAACAAGCACACACACACAAACACAACCAATACTTTTGATTTTCTTCAAGATTCAAACATTCTAAGTTCATTTCCAAGGGTTCCTAAGGTAGATCCAAGTATTGGTTGGTTGATTTTCAAGGGTTTCTCAAGATTATAAAATTAAGGTTTCCTAATTTTTATAAATGGGTTTTAAAGATCTAGTCCATTTGGGAATAGATCTTGTATTCACTACTCTGTTTCTTCATTCTTGTGAAGTATTTCTTAGTCATCTCTGTATCATTTCTTTTATTCTATGAATATGTTCAAGTATTAGAGTCCATGTGTTTGAGTTACTTTCTAAAAAGAAATGATAAAAATTTTTTTTTTTTTTTAATCTTGAAAACTTTATAAAAAAAATGGAAGTATTATGTTTGTTGTTTTATAAGTTTATATGAATGAGTTGAAAAGTGTGTTTGCAACTATAGAAATGAAGGATTAATTAGATTTATGTGTGGTTTATGATGTGGATTATTTGTGAACGAATTAGGCTATACTAGAGGCACTATGTGAAGTAGGTGGATTTTAGTTGCGTTTTTGACAAAAAGTGTTTGCTATCCCGAAATTGTTTTGAGGTTTTGAGCGACCTAAAAATGTTTTCATTAGGCATAAAAGTGGTTTTTGAAGAGCTTGTTTTGAATAGATAGTTTTTCACATATCACACTTTAAAATCGGACTTAAAACGGCCAGTTATAGCCAGAATGAAACTTGAAATATTTTTCCGGCAAAAACAAAATGAATAGTGTGCTGATTGTGAAGAGCATGTAAAAGGGGTTTTTCCTGACATTTTGGACTTTCTAAACACTAGCGAAACATATAGTAACACACACACATATATATATATATATATATATATTAGCATCATTTGAAGACGTCATTAACATATTTTAGGAAAAACGATAAAGTTACTAAAAATAGTAAGTTTGGTAAAACTTAGCGGATCGGACTTGGAAGTTAAGCGATTATGGTTAGTTAGCGCATTTTGAAAATATGGAAACTTAACAAATATAGGGGACGAGGGGGTATTAACGTCTTGAAACTAAAAACTTTCCTAAAATAGAAACTTTCTAAAAGTAGTAATTTTTGGATAAACGCCAAGACTTAACGAAAAACTTTGATAAATTTTATTTAGTCATACTTTATTAAACAAACTAAAGCACAAACACATATGGATGTCTTTTCTCTTGAAAGCGTGTCGTACAAGTATTATTGTATTTTGTTATCTTATCGTTACCTACAGAACGCGTCATTTATTTAGGTCGCGTGTAGGACCTTTCGGCTTTATTTCTTCCTCGTTGATTATCGATTCACCACTTGCTTAAGGTGAGTTCATAGCCCCACGTTTTACCGATTTTCAAATGCTTTATACTTTGGGGTGAGAAACATTGTTTGCTTTTAAAATTGGACACAAGTTCTTAACGTGAGTTTTACATGTTTATGTGTTGCCTAAGTTTGCTTACAAACCACTATTGCCCGAACTATCATGAACCGTTAGTCACCTATGGCCAATTGGATTGGTTAAGTGAGCGCGAAGCGTAAAAAGATCTAATTGGGGACTAATATCCCTTATCTGCTACGGTTCCACTTAACGAAGAACAAACGGATATATGTCATATCGATGTGTGTTGTGGTGGTCTTTGGTTTGGGACACCATTAGGGGCAGAATATTATGTGCATGAACACATATGCCCATGTTTTATTATCCTCGGTGTCATAAGCTTAAGAGAACATAAATACTTTTATGTGATGTTGTATCTGTTATAGAGTTTCCAATACGTTTTGAAATCTTGTGGTCCACTCTTGTATTAACTTAAACCTATGAAATTCACCCAACATTATGTTGTCGTTTTTTAAACATGTTTTTCTCAGGTGCGTATCTTGGCTTGATTCTTGATGCTACATGGTGTCTATGTGTAAGAAAAAAAAATAAAAAATGTACATCGCCAAGTTCAAGACTTATCTATTTATATACTCGTTGTCATTGTCAAACTTTGTTATGCTTCCGCTACATTTAACTTTCATATGATCGGTTGTAAAACCTAAATAAATTTTCTTTATGCAACGAGTACAATCTTTTTTCAAACGTCCATGATTAGTGGTCGTGTCTTTATCGCTTTAGTGTTTCGAATTGTTATGACGTCACGCCCTCGGGACACGTATTCCGTCGAGCCACGCCGTCTG
Source organism: Tanacetum coccineum (assembly GCA_026074375.1). NCBI lineage: Eukaryota > Viridiplantae > Streptophyta > Magnoliopsida > Asterales > Asteraceae > Tanacetum > Tanacetum coccineum. The sequence goes on from BQNB010045554.1 coordinate 30,490, forward strand.
GGGGGTGACAATTTGGTAATCAAGCCAAGTTATAGAGAACCAGGTAGTTCATAATAGGTCTGGTCTATAACCCGTATGTGATATCCTATGTGCCTCTGAACTGCGCTAACGTGTTGTCATCTTGCTATACATAAATATAAGAATTTCCTATATATACTTGAGACTATTATATATTGCCATATTTACCTTGCCATTCATTTCATCGTTTTCTTTATATGCCTTGCATGGTTTTATATAAAGGAGATTTATATAAACTTTGTCTGTGCAGATCATGGCAGCAACAGCTTTTTTTGCTATTTCTTCTTATTCTTTGGATGAGAATGTGGGGTCACCGCTCTCTCGGGTTATTCTTTTTGGTGATATTCCTACTGTTATTCCTTCTACTTCTGTGGTTGCTCCAGAGACTTCTACTATTGCTCCTGTTATTTCATTTGCCATCTTCTGATGGTTTAGACAACGTCTGTACGCTCACCCACGGATGTGTGCTTTTGTTCGCCTATTCGGATTACCGTTACCTGATTCACCAGATGAGATGTCTTCACCAGAACACATTTCCCCGTTACCATCTATTTCACCATTCTTATGCATCGATTCTTCTGAGGCTCCTGATTCTTCTGATGGACCACCTTCTCAGGATCCGTATGTGATGACTGTTGCTCGTTGGAGGAGCAAGGTAGCATCACGTCCATCATCATCATCTAAGTTTCCTATTGCTCCTGTTACTTGCTCCGCCCTGGATTTATCAACGGTCAGCGATTCTTATCCGACCCGGGGAGGCTATTTCCTTTTGGTCGATCCTTACCAGCTCCTAATCTTAATGTCCCGCGTAAGATGTTTGACTGCGAGGAAGAGAGTTGGGAACCATTACCCAGCTCGCATATAGACAAAGGGTCTGCAATCACCTCGTTCTTCAGACCACCACTCATCTTCTTCTAGTTCATCTTCGGATTCTTCGTTAGTTCATTCTTCAGGTTTGTATGCACTAGATCAGGCTCATTCTGGATCTTCGACTAGAGATGTATCACCTAGATTGGGTTACCCTCCGAGGTGATATAAATCTTGATTCACGATCTCGGGAGGTCGAAAATGATGGAAATAAAAGAAAGCCATTTTAGAGAGAGAAAACACTTTAATAATAAATGATTAGTGAAATTACAAAGTGGAGGTTCACCCAACTAAAAAAGATTATAGGGGGTATTTATAGTCTAAACACAAGCCATCTTTGGGCTAATTACATTTCTAGTCCTTGTGTTTAAGACTAATGTAATTTCCATACGTGAAATTGACAAGGAATTGGACTCGGGTTTAGTCTCTGATGAACAATTGGCAAGGCGTCTTGATTTAAAAGGTCAGCTCCACGATATTAATGATAAAGAAGCTTCGGATCGTTTTCAGAAATCTAAAGTTAGATGGGCCATCGAAGGTGACGAGAATTCGAGCTTCTTTCATGGGATCATTAATAAGAAGAGATCCCAATTAGCGATTAGGGGGATCCTTGTTGACGGTTCTTGGCAGTCTGACCCACAGGTGGTTAAGGAGGTCTTTCGGAATCATTTTGCGGCTCGATTTAAGAAGCCAAATTCTATTGGGCCTAAAATTAACTATTCTTTCCCAAACAGATTGTCTCAAGAGCAGGTGTTAGATTTGGAAAGGGAGGTCTCAAGTGATGAGATCCGCTTGGCGGTTTGGAGTTGTGGAGACAATAAGTCTCCGGGTCCAGACGGATTTACATTTGAATTCTTCAAAAAATATTGGGGGTTCATTGGTTCTGATTTTTGTGATGCTGTTGAACACTTTTTTACTAGTGGGGCTTTTTCTAAAGGTTGCAATTCGTCTTTTATTGCTCTTATTCCCAAGGTTATGGATGCTAAACTTGTATCTGATTTTCGTCCTATCAGTCTCATAGGATGCGTTTATAAAGTTGTGACGAAAATTTTGGCTAATCGGTTGTCGATGGTAATTTCGAATATTGTTTCTAATACGCAGTCTGCCTTTGTTTCTGAAAGACAGATTTTGGATGGTCCATTTATTATTAATGAATTATTGCATTGGTGTAAAAGAAAGAATAAGAGAGCCATGTTCTTCAAAGTCGATTTTGCAAAGGCGTATGATTCGGTTCGTTGGGATTATCTTATCGATGTTTTAGAGGCTTTTGGATTTGGCTTGACTTGGTGTCAATGGATTAGAGGTTTGTGTTCTTTTGCTAAGGCATCGGTTTTGGTTAACGGGAGTCCCTCTAGCGAATTTCAATTTCAATGCGGGCTTAAACAAGGTGATCCGCTTGCGCCCCTGCTCTTCATCCTTGTGATGGAATCGTTACATTTGTCTATTAGTAGAGTGGTAGAAGCTGGGATTTTTAAAGGTATTCGCCTTAACTCTTCGCTTTCTTTATCGCATCTATTTTATGCGGATGATGCTTTAATTATTGGTGAGTGGTCAAGTGACAATCTGCGGGGTATTATAAATGTTCTTAAATGTTTTTTTCTCGCTTCGGGGTTACAAATCAACATTCATAAGAGTCAGCTTTTAGGAGTGGGTGTAGCTAGACCAGAAATTGAGGCCGCGGCTTCCTCTATTGGGTGTTCGATTATGGAAAATCAATTTCGATATCTTGGTGTCACGGTAGGAGGAAATATGTCTCGATGCAAAGCTTGGTCTGATATTGTGTCGAAGCTTAGGTCTCGCCTTTCCAAGTGGAAGACGAAAACTCTTTCTATTGGCGGTAGACTTACCCTCTTGAAATCTGTTCTTGGTGCGTCTCCTCTATATTGTATGTTTATTTTCAAAGCTCCTAAAGGTGTGTTGAAGGAGATGGAATCTATTCGTAATAAGTTTTTCATCGGAGCAGACAACTGGGATAAAAAATTACTTGGGATAAGGTTCTAGCTTCAAAGAAAAATGGCGGCTTAGGAGTATCGAGTTATTTTGCTCTTAACAAGGCGTTGCTGTTTAAATGGATTTGGCGTTTCGTTTCGCAAGACGATTCACTTTGGTTTCATGTTATGCAAGCGTTATATGGGTCAAACATTGATTCTTATTCGATTCATTATTCCTCGAATTGGTGTTCGATTTTAAAGGAAATGCAGATGCTAAAGGCTAAAGGTTTTGATTTTTTATCCCTTTGCAATAAACGTGTTGGTGATGGAAATAACACAAGTTTTTGGTTGGATACTTGGAGGGGTGATTCAGCCCTATGTGATAGTTTTCCTCGTATGTTCGCTTTAGAGATGGAGAAAAATTGTATGGTTGCAACAAAAATGGCTGCGCCTGTTGATGCATCTTTTCGAAGATCGGTTCGTGGGGGTATTGAGCTTGTTCAGTTTAATGAGCTCCGAGCTATTCTGGAATCGGTTTCTTTATCTCACTCTCTTGATAGGTGGATATACAATGCGTCTAGTGATGGCTCCTTTAGAGTGAAGGACATTCGGAACCTCATTGATGATTTGATTCTTCCATCAGGATCTGGGCCGACTAAATGGATGAAGTATGTTCCTATTAAAATTAATATTTTTGTGTGGAGAGCTCGGCGTGATTGTCTTCCAACTAGGGTGAATCTTATGCGAAGAGAAGTCGTCATGGAGTCTACCGATTGCTCGATTTACGGTTTAGTTAAAGAAGGTGCTTATCATATTCTTTTGCAATGTGATCTTGCTCATTCCGTCTTGCGGCGTATTTGTAGATGGTGGGATATTGATTGGCAGTCTTGGTCTTCTTTTCATACTTGGGACGGTTGGTTCTCTTCTATCAAGATTGCTTCTAACAACAAGAAGATCTTAGAAGGTGTTTTCTATGTGGCTTGGTGGTCCATATGGGTGTTTCGGAACCGTTTGCTCTTCGATGATAAACCTCCTATTCGTTCGATGATCTTTGATGACATTGTTTCGTTGTCTTATCTTTGGTGTAAAAATAGATGTAAATGGGCGATAACTTGGGAGGCTTGGCTAAAAAATCCTCATTTAATTTCTTTGTAATGTTTCTCTTTTTCTAGCTCCTTGCTAGTTAATAAAATTTCGCCGTTAAAAAAAATAAATAACCGCAACCGAAACAACAATCATCACCAGCAACAAAACAGGAGACCAGAAACTGTCAAGGCATATGCTGCAGCCCCAGCTGGAGGAAAGATTTATGCTGGAAATTTACCAAAATGCAACCGGTGCAACTTACATCATCATGGACCGTGTCCTCAAAAGTGCCAGAGATGTCAAAGAATAGGTCACATGGAGAAGGATTGTAGAGTTAGGCTTCAGGGTGCAGGTAATGACTTCCTGCAGAATGTGACATGTTTTGGGTGTGGTGAGAAAGGACATTTCAAGGACAAGTGTCCGAAAGCAGGGAACCAACAGAATGATGGAGCTCGTGGGAGAGCTTACGTGGTGATTGAAAATCCATAGCAGAATCCGAATGTGGTCACGGGTACGTTTCTTCTTAATGATCACTACGCTTGTATTCTCTTTGATTCGGGTGCTGAGAAGAGTTTTGTATCTTCTGCGTTTACACATTTTATTAATATTGCCCCAGCCACTTTAAATACTAGTTATGAAATCGAATTAGCAGACGGAAAAGTTGTTAGCACCAATACCATTTTACGTAGTTGCACCTTAGTCTTGTGTAATCACGTGTTCAAAATAGACTTGTTACCAACCCGGCTAGGTAGTTTTGATGTTATCATTAGAATGGATTGAGTGGCATACCACGAGCCTCATCGATTGTTATGAGAAGATTGTCCGTATTCCTCTTCCGAATGGCAAGATTCTTAAAGTTCAAGGCGAGAGGCCGAAAAAGGATCTTCGTTCACTTGCATGTATCAAGGATGATGAGAAAAAGCTTAATGACATACGTGTTTTCCGAGACTTCCCTGAGGTATTTCCAGACGATCTGTTAGGTTTACCTCTTGTGCGAGAGATATAATTTCGCATTGATCTGATTCCAGGCGCATCGCCAGTTGTTAGATCTCCATACCGGTTAGCCCCTTCAGAAATGTTAGAATTGTCAAACCAACTTAAAGAACTTCAAGAGAAGGGTTTTATTCGACCAAGTCACTCACCATGGGGAGCACCCGTGCTCTTTGTCAAGAAGAAAGACGATTCGATGAGAATGTGTATTGACTACAGGGAACTAAACAAGTTGACTATAAAGAACCGTTACTCTCTCCCCAGAATTGATGGCTTGTTTGACCAATTACAAGGTGCGTGTTGTTTCTCCAAGATCGATCTTCGTTCGGGATATCACCAGTTAAGAGTTTGAGAAGAAGATATACCGAATACCGCATTTAGAACACGTTATGGACACTTTGAGTTCACAGTCATGCCATTTGTACTGACAAACGCGCCAGCAATATTTATGGACTTAATGAATCGCGTCTGCAAGCCGTATTTGGACAAATTCGTAATTGTGTTCATTGACGACATCTTAATCTACTCAAAGTCAGAAAGAAGAGCATTGAAGTCAACTGAAATTCGATTTTACTTACTTAAGATGAGAAGTGGTACGCAAATTTTCAAGTTGCGAATTTTGGATACAAGAAGTACAGTGTGTTAGGACATGTGGTGAAACCTTGACGGGTATCCCGTGGATCTTAGCAGGTTGAGTCGGTCAAGAACTGGATGACCCCTGAGTCACCAACAGAATGTGTGTGTGTTTAGATTGTGCGGGTTTGACTACGGAGCTTATATGTGGAATTTCTCCAAGGATCGCCAAGCCCCTCTCCTGTTGACTTCAAATGATAAGGCTTATGTGTGGGGCGGATAAGCAAGTGAAGTTTCCAATTTGAAGAAAACTATGCAATGCTCCTGTGTTAGCACAAAATTACCGATGACCCGATGACCTTGTGGTCTATTGTGATGCATAAAATCAAGGTTTTGGCGAGAGTGCTGAATGCATGGGGCAATGTGATAGCATATGCGTCAAGGACAGTTGAAGAAGCTGAGAAATATTATACCACCCATGACCTAGAATTGGGGTGACGGTGGTGTTTCTCTTAAATTGGAGACATTATCTCTATGGACGAAAGTGTTATCTACAAATGAGTGCACAAGAGTCTCCAGTACAGATTTGACCAGGATAGATTTAAATATGGCCTAAAGGCGGTGGATCGAGTACTCAGTGACTACGAGTGTGTGATCTCAAACATCACCCGTAGCAAGGCGACGTGGTGGCAGAGGCTTTGAGCAGAAAGAAAGACTCAAAAGCCAAGACGCGTACGTGTATGAGTTTTACTATTCATTATGGACTTAGCCTAGATTTTGGAAGCGCAGAGCGAAGCTTCCAAGGATCTCAAAACCCCAGCTGAATGGCTAAGAGGGTTAGAAAGACACTTTAAGCAACGAGATGATGGTGAAATTTACTTCTTTGACCGTATCTGGATTCCATCTGTTGGTGATGTAAGGAAATTGATCATGGATGAAGCTCATACTTCTAGATTTATTTTTTTTAGTACAGACCCGGGTGCGGATTAAATGTTACTATGATCTATGAGATTTTATTAGTGGCCTGGTTATGAAGCGGGAATTGCTGATGTAGTTAACAGATGTCTTCACGTGTTCTAGATTAAACCGAACAACAGAATTCCCTCAGGGGATTAACTTCAGCAACCAGAGATTCCTGAGTGGAAATAGAAGAAGATAACAATGGACTTAGTCACAAAGTTGCCTAGAAGCAGCAGGGGGTATGATGCGATTTGGGTCATAGTGGATAGATTGACTAAGTCGGCTCACTTCATAGTGGATACATCGAGTGATTTTTAAATCGATTTTTCTATTTCAATCGGTGAGATAGTAACTCGCTGGTTCACTCTTATCGTGTTGTCTGCTTTGAGACATTCCGGTAATGAGAACATGCTGAGTTTGATGAATCTAATACATATGTGTTAGAAAGATTCTTTACTTCAGGGAAATCTGTCAAGGAAGATTCTTCTTAAATTGATTCTACTGATACATGTCGATCCCTCACGGGTTCTAAGGTCTACTGCCAATCCAAACACGGGCGAATGACAAAGCCATATTCGTCCCCCCGCTTTATTGCTAACTGTTTTAATGCAGGATACTTAAAGATGGTGGTGAAGGTACCTGATCCAGCTGGCTCACCAATATTCATAGAACGCCACATGGCTCATACCGACCGACAAAACATAAAGACATCATGAAAGCTCAAGTACATGTTTCAAGACTTCTGCTTACTCTGATACCGAACGTCTTTCTCGAAGTGACGAAGTATTAAAGGAAGAATTTCAAGAAAGATGCAACATTAAGCTTTGCCAAGTCAACAAATCAGGACTGGTATGAGCAGTTGATCGGTCCAGATGTCAAAGATCACAGCTGACAAAGTCACAAGATGACAAAAAGAGATTATGCTTGGTTGTGATCTCTCAGTGCTCATGATACATCTCCACTTACAAGTAAGATAAAGGAACAAGCTCAAGCCTAAAGTCAACGATTACTACAACATATTCACAAGAGAAAGTCAAGTTTACGAGTTAAAGACTAAGAGATATAGCATAATATGCTAGGTTTAAATTTTGTAAAATGGAGTGACCTCCCTTAGGGGGAGATTGTTGGAAACAAGAAAAGTATCGGTCACTTCCAAGTTGTAATAGTCTTAGCCCGTAGTTTATTATTTGATTAGTCCAGTAAGCTAGTCTGGCCCAAGGCCCATGGATGGCTTAGTAAAGCCCATGGCTAGCCATGGTATGTAATATATATACCCTTTCTATGCCTTGGAGAGGGTTGGTTGGTTAGTTGTTTAATTTTTCACATTTTCACATAGTTAATATTCATATTACTTTCTCTCTCTAAAAACTTTCCAACCCACTTCTCTCTCTAGTTCTTGCATAATATCATTAGAGATTACTAGTATTCTTCACCTACTTTCACCCGCACCAATCACCATCCTCGAAGTGAAATCCTGTATAACACATATGTTTGGCGCAAACTGAACGATACAATTTTCTTCATCTAATAATTGTAGGATAGAAAGTAAATTGCAAGTCAAACCGGGTACATATAAAACATTTTAATAAAATAAATCCATTGTCGAAACGAACATCTCCTTTCTTTTTAGCCATAGCAATATTGCCATATGGAGCTCCACTGGACATTGCACAATATCCTTTAAATTGAAGAGTTCTTCTATCATACCTGTCATGTCATATGGTGTGATGCACCTGAATCAATAATTCAAAGATACTTACCATTCATCTTTACGAGAGAAAGAACCTGATCCATTCTTCAACGTTTGGAGTATTGTTTCCCATTGTTTCAAGTTCAGACCAGGAAGTGGAATGACCTTAAAATCACGTGTTCCAGTGTTGGCACCAATGCCTCCTCCTGCTTGGACGGTATTAGCTCGAGTGGAACCGACTAGTGCCATAATTTCTGGTCGGTGGTTTTGCTTTGTTTTATTTTTTTTTAAGGGTTGGAACCTTGCTCCGATGCAATAAAGAAATATACAAATGATGAATGTATTGTTTCATTATCGTTCACCCAATGGGTATTTATACAGGAGACTTAGCTTGGTTATCAAGCCAATTATCAATATCAGGAAACTAAATAATAATAAATTATATCAATTCCTATAATAGAATAGGAATAGAATATTTGACATATAAATTCTCAATAATATAGTATAAACTTACAAGTATCAAAATAAGTCAAAGACTTGTGCTATATAAACCAAACAAAATCGTAAGCTGCCTAGACATAAAGCCTAAACAAACACCACCAACTCTCAACATAAAAAATCACCACCACAACTAGCTTTCTCTGGGAAAAAGAGCGGAAAATGGCGCGTGACTCGACGTTACCGCGCGTGACGACGAGAAAATCACCGGAAAATAAAATCTGCAGCTTACTCGACTCCATTAAAGCTTCAAATGTACAGTATATACTTTACTTTTATAATTTCTAATTTCAGTATCTAATTTAGGTCATATTAAATTGAATTTGTTGTGATTATTATGGTAATTGTTAGGTTTTTGATTTTATTATTATGAATACTGTTTTATGACGTTGCTGTTGTTGATTATTATTATTATTGTTTAGTTTTTGTTATATCTAGATCATCATTATGGAGTGTTTGGATTATGGATTTGTAGGAGGTTATAGGTATAATTAAGGTGTTGTTAGTTACGAATTAAGATAACTGATGAGTTAGTTTAGATGTTTGCAAAGTTCGGAAGCCGAAAGTTAATATGTCTAAGCTAAACACAACCGATTGCCGAAATAAACCAAGTACGAAACAAGTTTAATTGGTTAAGTTTATATGTATGTAAAGTTCGTCAAATACGAAAGAATTTTGCCGAAAGTTAACATAACCTAAGATATACGCAAGGAGATCCGAGCTCAAGTTATCGCTTTGAGTTAGCTATTTAATTATGTGTTGCCTTGAGTTGGTTACTAACTAGAATAACTAACTGTTTTATTTACTAATTTAGGAGATCACGAGGATCATTAGGTTTTATATAAATGTATTCTAGTGGGACTATGGGAGTCTACTCTATGATGGTTATATATACCGTATACATCTGCCCTTGTATGAATATGAATGTAAAAGGTAATTAAAGTCTGTCATAAGTTTCATTTTGATCTTACTTTTAAGTTGGGACTTTTGATTCTACAGGTAGTCGAGACCCGTACTCAACTAATATCTCAACTCGGGGAGTTAGATGTAAGTGATGAAAAAGAACGGGCTTCTATCCTGGAATGTCTAATAGTATCCTTACCTATTTTCTTTCTATCTATATTTGAGATCACCAAATTACCCATATATATATGTTTGTCCCCTTTAACTCTGGGCTAGACGTGTTGGAAGGAATTCATCTGTATGGATGTATCGCACTGCCGACTGCACAAAACGATATTGCAAGTGGCTTCAAATTACCTAGAATCGGATATATCTGAATGCCTCAGCCAGCAGCTTGATTTAGGAACCAAGGTATACTGCTGCTCACTCTTGTCATTATATTTAGAACAAATGATTTGTTTACCCTGTAGTAGACTAAGTAGCTTTTCAAATTTGTACAGGGAAGCATATGGTGTAAAACGCACATGGAGAAGACTCTGATGTCCCCATACGATGTACAAAAGGAAGAACATTATGAGCTCTTTTTCAAGGTGATGTACTTGTTCAATTTATCCTTTACTTCACACAATTCAATAAAGTTATCCTTTACTTCATACAATAAGATTTTACTTTTTCATGTGCTCTTGGACATGTTCTCCCATTCTGATGCTGTTTTATCAGCTTTAGCAAAGCATCCAGTTTTATCAAATCAGGTTCAAGAATTCACTTTGAAACTCTTAAGTCTGACACAAGACTCCATTATAAGGGCTAAGGTAACTGCGTTTCATTTTACATGTCATATCTCCCGGTCATACTTATATCTTATAGTACCATTAAAATTTGTGGTTATATGTTATAGTACATACTTATATGTTATATGTAAATACACTCATGCTCGCATATATAAAGGTGCCCCTATATTATTAAGTTTCTAAATTTTAAAAGCTAGGATATATACGCGAATCCTATATTTATTGTGAGCTAGTGATGGTCGAAGGTTGGCTTGCACACTGTTTTTTAATAAGGATACTAATCTTTTCTCCTTTTAACCAGTTCATGTACCTTTGATTAGATATCTTCAACCTATCAATGAGTATACCATAGCACCATAGTTAACTAGATGCTATAATTTTTTCTCTTCTGACTGACAGAGATAATTCAAATGATATGCCCATCAGAATACTACAAGCGTCACAACCAATCACTCCTTCTGATATAAAACTATCAAAATTGTCTTAGAATACATGAAGTATGTCAAAACAGTCGCAACGATCCGAGCAACGAGATTAGACTCAATACATAGAACGCACTTTTACAATTGGTTAGTGGAGTTAGGCGTCCTTTCTGCTAATGGTGATCGAAAAGCTTATCAAGAGCAAATGAAATTTCTTGGGAAGGAGTTGTTAGTTTGCTTCAGCTAGGCAAAGGGTTGTTATCAGTAGAGTCTGAACATATCAGACATTATATGTCCCTTATATGATTCATTGTTCCAAAGAGAGCTTTAAGTTTGTGCATCGCAAGACTTGGATCTCACTGATAAAGCCGTTTCTGTTGAGAAGCCAAAAAAAATATTTATTCGGGTATAAAATCTTTACTTGAATAATGCGAAAGATTATCTCCCACTACCCCATAGACCCAAGCATATTCCGTTTTCAAAGATATAACACTCTGCATCCTTACGATCTTAACCTACAATCTTTCGCTAAGTAAAAGATGAGTTCTTAAATCTTCAAGCTAAACTTTGGCAGAGTCTTTTGGAGCCAACGTCAGTTCATCTGCTCAATTCCTTGTTAATTCAAAAGAATTGGTTACAAGAGCATAAATTCCAAATCGTGGACTGGCTCTTTATGGGCATGAACATTTCAGAACTTATCCCTTTAGATGAAAATTCGATGAATGGGATATTTTCCTTAAAGAGCGGTCATTGCATGCGGGTGTCATTATGTATGGAAACTTTCGTATTCCAGCAATGAAAAATATCAATTGTATAGGCGAGCTCGGAGTAGTTAGTGAATAGACGAATAAATCAGAGTTAGAGGCGGTCCTCTCTTTGCTAATGAATAAAAAATACCTCTGGTTCAAATGAGCCGTGCAGAGACTTGTTAAAGAAGTGCCTACCTGCTAAAGGTGCTCCCCGCTAAAGGAAGTGGCTAATGCAAAACTACAACTGGTTATCAACTGAGATTGCACAGCATGACCAAAAGACGATGACCATACATAGTGCGAGCAAAAAATAATAGAATGATACGTACACAAACTAGACAAGAAAAAAGAAAACATCTTCCAGATGGAATAAGTGAGAGGTGATGTTTCCTTTGGTTACTCCCGAAGAGGAGTATTGAAACATAACCGCTGCAATGACCTGATATGTTCTTCCGAAGAGAGATAGTTCAGAGCGAACCAAGCGGTCACTTCCCCCCCAAAAAAATAGTAATACTTCCATAGACTTTAACACTTCAAGGTGATAAATGAAAAAATGTGCAAGCCGTCTTGCAACGGTTTGTGTTTTCCTCAATTTTTTATTGTAACAAAAACTTAAACAGTTATATATAGGCAACAAATATTTATCTTTTCCACATTTTGTGAATTACAGGTGAACAATCGATAGCACCATTTTCCCATTATAACGGAGCAAATGTGAAAAATCACATGAATTAATTACAAAGAAGCAATGTCAGAGTACTGGATCCCTTGGAATAGGAAGCCTCGGTCAAAAGAGGAGAGAGATAAAACGAGAGTCAAACAACAATGGACAGAAGAAGAAGACCAAAAGCTCCGCAAATTTGTCTCTGAAAGTGGTCATTATACTAGTTGGACCAAGGATTTCCGAGGAATTGAAAGACCAAGACACCATTTGAGGTGCTATCAAAGGTACGAAAGAGTCACAACTCATAATATAATAAACAGGCATTAGGACGTTTCTCTGTCGATGATAATCAACTCAACGAGGTGTGAAAGCAGCATGGTCGAAAAGTGGGCAGCAAATTGGCCTCTTTTGCTCCCCTGGGGACGGACCGGTTGCCTACAGTGCTCGAGCAGGTCAGTTTGTTAAATTGATTTACAGTATAGAATTCATTAATGGCCGAGTTGGGTACAATTTTTTGAATAAATGTAATAAATCGAATTTTTAATAAATTTTGGCCCAATAAAGAATATTTATAGGGTTTTTATTTAAAGAAAATTTCAAAAAAAATAAAAATAAAATTTAATGAAATATTAGATTATTTAAATACAAAAGTCCTACTTGAGAGTTTTTGCTTATTATATCTAAAGATTACTTAAAATGGACTCTTCAGGTTTACATTGATTTTGCTGGTATTGTCCCCTAAAACTTTTTTTTCTACTCCGGGGGTCCATGTCCCTTGTGGTTTTGACCCTTTACGGGCCTATGTACCCCTTGACCAATATTGTCGTTAGTTGACCGTTAACTTGAAGGGTATTTTCGTCTTTTCATATATTTTATTATTATTATTTATGTACATTGCCAAAATCGTCCATGTGGTTTGTTCATATTGCAGATTTCGTCCTCGTGGTTTGAAAATTTCAGATTATTATTAATAATAATAATATAACTCATTATTTTATTATTATTATTGGAGTACATTGTAATTAACTTTTAGTTTTATTTATGTTTTTGTTTTTTTTATTACTTTTTATATCACTTTTTTGTCATTTTTTTTAATTTTCATTTTTTTAGTTTCGATTTTTTTCATCAAATTTTTTTATTAAATTTTAATTTACCGATATATAAACTAGTTAGTTATGAACAATCATAACTCTTAACTTATTTTGATTTTAGTTAAATACAAACTAGTCAAATATAGAAATTATCTTTTCCAACACCATTATTCCAATGAGATTAATAGTACCATAATATCTAACAATTCAAAGCTATGAGATATTATGGTACTATTAATCTCATTGCAATAATGTTGTTGGAAAAGATAATTTCTATATTTGACTACTTGTTTGTATTTAACTAAAATCAAAATAAGTATAGAGTTATGATTGTTCATAACTAACTAGTTTATTTATCGGTAAATTAAAATTTAAAAAAAAAACAGAAATCGAAATCAAACCAATTTGATGAAAAAAACCAAAAGTGAAAAAACCGAAAATTAAACAAAATTAGAAAAATGATAAAAAAAAGTAATTATAAAACATAA